>JASAMX010027197.1:0-53196 GCA_030248175.1 Microlaimidae sp. YZB2_3
ATATTCTTTTCCCGTCTCTTTTTTATATTGTTGTTTGTTTGTTATGAATTTTAGCTTGATTTTATGGTTTTGCTTAGTCTGCTTGGGGAAACTAAGGTTTAAAATGGTTAAAGTAGCTCATGGGTTTTATTTCAATGATTTTATGAATTGTTGAAAGTATGATGATAACAAAATAACCACTTTAATTTAATACGTCTTTTTGAAGAATGCGCAGAATTAATATTATAAACTTTATGAAAATTTTTGAAGGGAGGAAAGAACATCCCTGGATAGTTTTTCCGGGGGGATTTAAAGGGGGGAAAGAATATCCCTTGACACGGTGTTTATTTTCATATGATAGATTTTGACTCACTGAATTCCAAATTAAACATTAAAAATAGTGTTTAAGTATTTTTCCTTTAAGCCTTTGCAACAATTCACTGTAGGTGTTTTTTAACCATATACTTTTAATGTGTGCTTGTTAATAAATTTAATAAAACTTGTAGCTAGCTAGTATATTAACCTTTTTGTTTTGTTGTTTAATTTGAAGTGTTTTTGTTTGTAAATTTTGTGTGCGTAGTTGTCATTTTGTGACTTGTACTACAATAAAATCTTAAATCTTAAATTGGCATTTATCAAATTTTATTCAGAGATTTCTTGTTTTTTTCACTAATTAATGTTCCCTTAAATTCCTAAATGAGTGATTTTCATATTTTCCTTAAAAATTCTGGAATATTTATACAAAAGAAAGAGGCTCTTGACAGCCTGATTTAAGAAAAGAAATAAATTTGGGCATTAAATTTTTGTCACGTCGGTTTTTATATATTTTTTTGTTAAAACATCAGTAATTCTTGAAACATTGCAATCCTAGCAAGAATCAATCAAAAGCAAAAAAAAAAATTCCGCATTTTAACAGTTTTTTGCGTTTTTTGCAGTAAAAGTGGCAGTTTTAACGCAAAATTTTTTTAGATTTTTGAAAGTCGCGATAACTGTTAAAAACTGGAGTTTTATATTTTAGGGTTTTCAATATAATATTTATGACTCAAAATAATGAATGTAGTTATAAATAAATAAAAACAAAAATAAATATAGTTTTGTAAGCCGGTCTGATGTGATTTCGCATGATACAAATTCCGAATATTTATTAAAATGTTATTAGGATAAAAATAGAAGTTTTGTGATTTTTTTTATTTGACAACCCGCATTCCTTTCTTTTTATAATAACTTAAGAACTGAACCTCGTTTTAAATCAATGTATGTATCGAAATGTATGTTTGTAATGTATCGAAATTTTTTGTTTGTGCTCCTATGGTTTTCAGACCCTCATTAAATAAGTGATAAGTTTAATACTATTTCGTTTAATTTCCTTAATTTAATCCTATGTAAATATTAAATACACTAAAATAAATTTCTGGTTTTATCGCAAAAAAGTTTAGTTATTGTTAATGTTTGATTGGCAAAAGGTGCACAAGTTGTTTTTAGCATTCAGCCAAAGAAAAAACTCTCCACTCCAAAAGAAAAAAAGTATTCTGCATTTATGACGTTTTACTGTTTTGTTTGGCCAATTTTCGATTACAGGTTGTTTTTGTTCTTTACCAACATTTATTACTTGTACAATTGCAAAGGTTCTTACAATTAACTTTTATCTATGAAATACTTAATATTATTTTTTTGTAAATAAATCGTTGATGGACAATTTTTTAGATATGCCGCCTGCGACAACAACACCAAAATGTGCAAAAACCATATAAATTCTTTTTGGGCCTTAACAATAATTGCTAAAAAACCAGCAAAAATATATTTAAAAAAACCCTTCTTTAATAAACACCAGTACATCAAGAGCGTAAAAAATAGTGTTGCCATATAAATTAGTAGCTAGAGGGCACTGGTTAACAAATCAATTAATAAACAAATCAATTAACCAGTTCTTGTGATGTGGTTTTAACCGGTGTTGTGCAAAACGACAGGGTGGCCGGCGATTTATAAATTTATTATTTTTAAGTGAAAATACTCTATATAATCCTATTATCTATACTCTTATAATCCTATAATAGAAAATACTCTATATAATCCTTGCTCTATAATACTTCCATTGAAAATTTTTTTTTGTTTCTGGAGTATAATTGGTCTTCTCCATTCAGAGTTACTTTAGTGTCGGCATACCAGTAATACCAATGTAAAACCTTCGCTTCAGCGCCGTGGGCTGAATAAAATTTAGCCTGGGAACAATTTAATAATAGTTAATTGAATAATAGTTATATGCATTAAAGAATAATAGTTAATTGAATTAATTCATTGTTTCTATAGTTGTTTTTTAGCATGACAGGCAGCAGCGACGGAGGATCCAGTCTTTTAACCGGATGTGAGCAAAATCTGATCCGACAAACCTGGACACGGGACCCAGAAGAGCTCTTTCAACTGGGCTGCGAAATATACATAAAAATATTCCAACTGGCCCCGGAGGCCAAGCCCCTGTTTCCTTTTCTACATGTAGTGATAAAAGTTACCAAAGACCAATTGGTGACGTATTTTTTTAAAAACCTTACAAGATTATTATATTAGACAGATTTTGAAGTATTCTATTCCAGCAGTTTGTGTCCCTTATTTGAAAAAAATATATTGATATTATATAAAAAGTTTAGCAAAATCTCTGGTAAAGCCTTTTTTTATACGTGTTTGTTTGACAGTGGTGCAGGTACCGCTTTGAATCAGCATGTGAACAGCTATAATATGGAAAAGTGACAAATAGTAACAGGTTATGGGGGCATTTACATGCACATTTACAGCGCTACATTATACTTTTTGCAGCGATGTGAACGTGTTGCCAGCATCTTTTGTCACTCTAGTGTTGAATAGGTCTAAAAGCACTACTTCAGTACTCCTGCAGAAGGCTTGCAGCATTGCAAGTGTAGCACAGATGAGAAAAAACCATTAGTGCTACATCTTGGTCTTTAAGCTGGGATGGCAGGCTTTTATTGTTTATATTATCTGGTTTTGCTCCTTTATATTAAATAATGCCAGAGTTTAAACTCCTTTATATTTAATTATAAACATATTTTACTGTATTTTCATATATTTTTTGGTTTGTAAATAAATTTTCAGTCTTTTATAGAGGAGCGCCAAAAAAACTTAATGTCGATTTTTTCTTAGATTAAAATTTAACCATTTTAGGGCAAATATTTCCCTTTTTAACCTTTAAAATTATGCTGCTGTATCGATGTAGCTATATGATTAAACAAAGCTCATAATATTGTTATTTTCAATGTTATTCGGCAATTAATCTATTTTAATTTATATAAGTTTTAAAAGGGTAGATAATTGTTAAAAACACGAGTATTTAGAAAGAATCCAATATTTTATGATAAATTTATTACAAGTATCACGGCATCTGGCTTGTTTGACATTCCAAAAGTCGTATGTTGTTATTTTAATCATATTGGTTTACAATAAATAGATTTCAATACATTATAAATAGAAGAATGGAAGTTTTTTCAATTTTTTTTTTTTTTTTGATAGCTATTTCTTTTAAAAATATGTTTTGGAGTATTGCATACAAAAAAATAAATTTCAAAAAATATATTCTCTAGCTTATGTTCTATTATTTTGAAATATTGTATGATTTATGTATCTCCAGAAGATGTAACATTGATGTTTAAAACTGACTTTAATTTGAAAAAAAAAACCAGTAATTTAGAGTTTCCATATTATGATGGTTAAGAGTCAGTTTAGGGGGTATTTTAGCTTCTACTAACAGCTGCTAAAGTTAAGTTGTTTTAGCACGCTTCTTAGCTCAAGGGTTAGGTTGTATTAAGGCTAGTTCATACTTATGACAAAACGTCCTTTGGACAAAGTCCATAGGACAATTTTAGAAAAGCCAAAACGTCCTTTGGACTAGCCAAAACGTCCTTTGGACTTTTTCCTTTGGACGAAGTATGAATGCTACTTAAAATTTGTCCTTTGGACAAAGTCCAAAGGACAAAATCCAAAGGGAAAAGTCCAAAAGACAAAAAGTATGAACACGTTGTCCTTTGGATTTTGTTTTTTTACTCTTTGTCCTTTGGACAAAGTCCAAAGGATGTTTTAACGCTGTATTTGTCCTTTAAACTTTGTCCAAAGGACGTTTTGTCATAAGTATGAACCAGCCTTTACAGATCGGCTTAACCCAATAAATGTTTGACCATAAAATTGGCTGCTGACTTTTATCACTACCAAAAAGGGTCCGGCTGTGTTTTGGCACCAGATTCCCGAGTTCAAACGGCAGGCTATCAGATTCGTGCGCGTCCTTTCCGAATGCGTGTGCTATTACGCCGAACAGAAGGGGCAGTACAAAGAATTCGAACGCTACCTCAAAGTGCTGGGAGCCAGTCACAGGAACTACATAAAAAGGTATTAATACTGACTCTTGGATTGGACATATAAATCCTAAGAAACATTAACAAACAGAGTTGTTTAGAACGTTTAAGCTGGGCAAGATTTTGGAAAAACCAAAGTGCACACGATGGTTCATTAAAAGATCCTTAGAGCTATTGCCTTTAAAGCTGACTTTCAGATCAGGACATATGAACCCAACAAACATTAACGAACAGAGTTGTTAAAAAAGTCTGAGCTGGCGGTGGTATTGGAAAAACTAAGGGTAACCCATGCTTTACTTGCAGATCTTTTTGCGTTAGATCATGATGCCCACCCAAAAGTTAAATCTAATCTACAAAGGTTTTAAGGCGCCGTCAACCATACATAGACACAGACGGAGTTGGGGGGGGGGTTAACTCCCCAAATTCCGAGATGTGAGGTGTTACTTAGAAGTGGTGGGACAATAAAGGTTCCCCCCCCAATTTTGGAAAAATGAAGAAAAAATGTCTTTAAAATGACTTTTAACTGACTCCAAAATTAAGTTTTGAGGTCAAAATAAATGTTTTAAGCAATAAAAGCTAAGAAATTCAATAAAAAAGGCTTTTTGACCTAAAATCAGCGTTTTTACCTATTTTCCTTTAAAATCTAAAAAAAGACGACATGGATAAAAGACACTCCAGAAAAAAAATGAAGCGGGTAAAATGCGTTTCTCGGATTTCAACCTCCCTAATTCGGGGTTTAACTCCCCTCATTTCGGACCAACTTGTCTATGTATGCCACCAACTGAAATTTTTTAGCAATTCAGTTTTTTTAAAATTTTGCTGGGTTGATATGCCCTGGTCTAAAAATTCCTTAAATGTGCCGTGCGGAGTTAAATTTTTTGTCTTCGATTTTTATATTTTTTGTGAAAACCTTATCCCTGCCCCCAATAGCCCACAAAAATTTTTTCAACAGAATATCTCTAGTGGTTCAGCAGTTATGACGCCCAAAAATGGCGTATTTCGACAATTCTGTTCGTAAAAGATTGCTCAATGTGTATAACAATTTACGTTACAAATACTCTCTTAAAAGTGATTGGTTAATATAACGTAGAAATTAGTAAGTTTCTACGAATTTTTTAACGGGAAAGGATCCGCTCACTTAATTAGTAACTTTTACGATTTTTTTATTTATTAAAGGCTTAATAAAAAATTAGTGAAACTCCCGTCTTATAATAAAATTTTTACGATAAAACTCCGGTTAAAGGATGCATAGAATAGGTTTACATGAAGCAAGAATTTATAATACTTAACAAGCATAATAAATAAAAAATTCAAAACAATAGTTTTAACGTCCAAATTTTACTTTTATTTTAGTTTCAGCGCGATGGCGAGAAGAAAAGTCCTTCTTCGGCCAAACATTTTTCCATATTTTTTTCTTATTTAACCATTTTAAGGGTGAAGAAAAAAGTGATTTATGGTTACTTTTCAAATATAAGATTGTTTTAATTAAAAGACAAAACATTTCTTACCTTAGTCTGTCCTTCCTTAATTTGTTTTGTAAATGAAAGTGCAGATTTCACACTTTAAAAATAAATAAATAAAATGTTGAAAAAACTTAAAATCCCTGGCAGAAAATTTTACACACTTCAAACTAAGGATTTAAAGTCAGTGCACACACAAACAATTTCTGCCATCTTAATTCCATAGAAATCATCAGCGCCTTTGGAGTTTTTTCTTTGCAAAGTAATTTTGTTTTAACAATAGCGAAGAATTTCCAATATTTCCAACAAAATATCCTCACAAGTTTGCTATATTTAGAACAAAATCAAAGGAAACGTCCCGTGGTAAATATTGAAATTTTAAAAAGAGTCGGATTAAATTGGTCGAACCTTATTTTTTGTTTTAAAACAATTATTTTTGTTATTAATAAACGTAAAACAAAAAAATGAAGGTTGAAAGAATTTGACTTCAGTTATAAATAGGATTTGATTATTTTCGTAGAATATATTTATATAAATAGTCAAAAAAAACTAGTGGTAAACCTAAATATAAAATAAAAAACCGCCGCAAGAGACAAAACTGTATGTTTAATATGTAAAGAGCAATTATTAATTTCAACGAGATTTTTCTAAGTTAATTTTACGAATTTTTTCGTTCAATCAACTAATATTATAGCAACACTTTTCTAACCTACTTATTTCGTTAATTTAGTCAAAATGTGATTTACGACTTTTTTTTAACGAATTTTTTAGGGCCACTTTTTAGAAAGTAATGCACTCAAAGAAAGCGCTACTTTCTATTTTGAATTGACACCTTGATCGTTAAGATTAGTGCAGAATTTGTCGAAATATTGCGAACACCAAAGGACGACAGTGATTGTATGAAGATTGCCCAACCTTTTTCCTTCAATTTGTGTTTTAGCGAAAAAATCGAGGACGCAATATCTCGACAAATACTGCACCAATTTTAAGAATCAAGGTATATAATTAAAGTGGTAATAAGCCGCTTTTTGAGTGCAAAATTTGTAACGTAAATCTTTTTACCTATTGAGCAATATTTGCCGTACAGAATTGTCGAAAAACACAATTTCTTGGGGGTCATATCGCCTGAACCACTAGAGATATTTTGCTGAAAAAATTATCAAAATCGAAGGCAAAAAGTTTGACTTCGCACCGCATCTTTTAGGATTTGCCAGTTACTATCTTTTGGTGCGGGATAAAAAACTTTAACCGAAAGCTAAATTTAATTAAAAAAGCGATTTCCAAGCAAATCATAGGCAACCACTACATGTTCATAAAAAGTTAAGAGTCTTTATAGTTTTGTATTTGGATAAAAGAACTTAAACTTCACAATTTATAAAGTGCAGTTTAAATTAGTGTTTTCGATGGTTTTAAACTTTAAGGTAGAACTTCACAGTTTTTTTTTTTGACGACAGATCTTTTTGAATTACATCTTACTATACGTAGTTTGACCTGCTGATTCAATTTTTGACATTCATTTTTCTGTAAAAAAATGTTATCGTCAACAATCATCAAATAACATCAATAAAATACATGTCAAAAATACAAAACATTAATAAAGTTTATTACAAAAATATTCTATTTTTTAATTTTCTATTTAGCGTATCTTAAATAATAAAACATTTTTTAAATAAAAAATAAATAAAGCTAAAAAATAAAAAAAATTTTTTTTCGGCGTTAAAAATATGGTCGAGCGACAACTCGAAACCACAGATCCGAGGATCCGAGCGCGACGTACTAACCACTCGGCTACTGGGTCTCGGAGGATTCCAATTAAAAGGAGCTTTTAAAGCAATGGTGTAAAATGTCGTTTCTCGGTGTCAATTAAAAGAAAATTAAATGAAAATTACAAAAAAATTGATTCGTTATTTTTAAACGAAAGTTTGGAAATAGTTAGATATAGGTTTTTATCATTTTTTTTATTATAAACGATTAAAAAAGGACTTCAGGATTTTTTTAACTATATATTTTTGTAAAAAAGTCTTTTTTGCAATTTAAAAAAAATTCTGAGATCATTTTGAACCCAAACCACCTCTGAAAGTTGCCCCTACATTACCCTAATTTATTATAAAATTTCGCCCAAAAATAACGAATCAATTTTTTTAAAAGGCCTTATTGTGGTTTTCAGAGGTAGAATCCATGGACATCTGTTGCCAACTGGACAAATTTTTCGGTGATGTTTTTATAACCACTGGATAGCACAGATTCTTAACTTTTTATAGCACCACATTTTTATTGGCCAAAAATTAATGTTTATAATGATACGCGACTTGTAGTACAAGTGGTCAAAACTGTGAAGTTCTACCTTAAATATAAATAACCACTTCAATAAAAAACCCAAATGTTTGCATACTTATTGGGATACAGTTCTATCTGCTGATTGTTAAACATTTAAATTTATTAAACTTAGAAGATCAATATATATATATCTTCAAAGCACTAAATTTTGAAATTTAATTTGAATTGAAAAATATACCGACTAACCTTGCTTAAATCGAGTTTATGTCCTTTTTTGTAAAGAATTATGTGTCTAATTTTTGTTTTAAGAACCTGAAAACTCAGTGCAATGTTTCTATTGCTTATGTTCCTGTCTTTAACAAAATAAATCATTATTTTCAAATACATATTAACCTTTTATACTACTTATAATAATTTGTCTGAAACGTATAAAATTAAAACTGAACTATGCAGTCGCGCTTTGCGTTTAAAAAGCCGTTTTTATTCTAAAAATCAGAAAAAAACGCTTTGCGTTTAAAAAGCCGTTTTTATTCTAAAAAAATATTTGTTCTTTGTATAACCAAAATGTCATGAGGCTAATTTGTTTTTTTTCCCGAAGTCATGAAACATCTAAATAGTCGTAATTATAAACGCTGCATTTATTTGATTATCTACTGATTTGACTCATGTTATTTACTCATGATGAGTCATTGTTTTTCTGTTTTAGGGGTCTTAACAGCCATATTTGGGATTGCTACGCCACAGCCATGAAGACTGTCCTGATGGATTTGGTGGACTTTAACCCGTTTCTAAATCTGGAAGAGACTCAAATCGCCAAGCGGGCGTGGAAAAAAATCGTTCTTCATATAACCACGCTGATTCAATGTGGATTTTTGGATCCGGTAGAAGCCAGCGACCAGTATGTAATTCAGTGAGATAGTCTAAGTATGGTCTGGTGTCATCTAATTTTGTATGTTCTAGTCTACTTAAGTCAAATTTGAAACTACAAACGATTAGTACGTAACTCATTGAGAAAGATAATCTTAGTCTTATCTAGTCTACATAGTTTAGCATTGTGTTTCCTAATTTAGTCAACAACCAATATACTCCAGGGAAATTAAGAAACTTGGTGCACCAAATCCACTAACAACAAACAACTAACAGTCATATTGTAATAATATGAATTTTTAAAATGATATCCAATTTATGCAGTTACATAAGTCAAATTTAGCTGTCAAACTTTTTATTGCATTATAAAATGAATATTTTTTGTAACTGCAACGCTTTACTTTTTCTACAATAAACAGTTTGTAATACAAATTAAAGCTTTTTGACTTAAGTGAATAAAGTCGATGTGTATTTTCTAAGTTTTGTAGTTAGATGAGAGTACTTATTTTATTTTTTCAATATAACCGAATTCAGTTAATAAAAGTTATATGGAAACAAATGCAAAATTTTAAAAGCAGTTTTCATTTAATTAAAAAAATGATGGAGACTAAAATAATTATCAAGTTTTTGCTAAAAACGTGCAGTTTGATTTGGTTTTTTTTTCTATCGATTAGATTTATAGTTTGAGGTAAATGATAACAGAAAATAGGCAACTAATTAAAAAATCATTTTAACAAACAATTCATAACAACATTAAAGTTTTTATGATTTTTAGTTAACAAGCGAATCAGCTAAATTTTTTTTTCGTTGTGATAGGTGTTTTTTTATAATAATTTTTAGGAATTTTCTTCACAGTCTTAGGATTGCAATAAGTAATCTTTAAGGAAAATTAATCTGAAGTATGTTAATGTGTAATTATTTGGCTGTGCTACAAAGTCTTTGTGTGATACTTTAATATTAATATGTATAATATTTTTACTGTTCTTTGTTTTAAAGTGCTTTTATTTATCAGCGTTTAGCATTTAAATGTTGTGGAATTTTAAAGATATTTTGCAGTGTATTTTTAAAAATTTATTTCAGGCTGACATCCAAAAAAATTAAGAGGTAAAAAAATAATAAAGTCAAGAGGGCATGATGTATTTCGTTTCATGAAATTATTTTTTCAAATCCAGCTTTTTTCCTTAACCCAGGAAGGGCGACACTTGAAGTTGCCTCTAGTAAGTAGGAGGCAGGTAGGAGGCAGATAGGAGGCAGCAAAACTTGCCTTGGAGGCAAATAGAACGCAGGTTGGAGGCTTATAGGAGGTAGCACGCTGGTTGAGATCTTTTTTTCTAAGCGGAAGTAGTTCTATAGTAAAAAAATACTCACCAGATGTTGTATAAATGGTGTTTTTACATGCCACCGCGCGACGCTGGTTTAAAAAGTGATCCTCGAATTTGTCTATAACGCACCCATGTTGACATTGGTTTATATTCATCGGCATTGGTTCATATTAGCGCCTGCATTTGAAAGCCCTGTTTTCAAAGACTTCATTCGTCCCTGACGTAATTGAGCGCGCTGCTCCTCCTACAACCATTCCAACAAAGCTAAACATATAGCCGCCAATCACAAATACTATATGACATTTTGTGCCATTAAAATTTTGACGCGGACAAAAATGTGTTGGAAGCAGGTAGGAGGCAGAGGGAGGCGGCCAAAACTGCCTCAAAGGCAGGTAGGATGCAGAATGAGGCAGCAGCTAGGAGGCAGCTGGCGCTGTTTTCTATGTTAAAACATATACATGTGACAAGGCAGGTAGGAGGCAGCAAAATCTGCCTTGGTGGCAGGTAGGAGGCAGGTAAGAGGTAGATAAATTTTAAATGGCGGCAGGTAGGAGACAAAATATTTTTGATAAAAACAGGTAAGAGGCAGGTAAATACCTGCCTTGTGAAATGAGGTACCCCGTTCCTACTGGGTTAATATGCAAAAAATGGTAAAATAATAAAAATAAATGAAACCACTAAAGAAATGAAAGGTGTATTAAATTTTATGCACTTTTACATAGAAATTTGCATATTAATAACGATTTCCACTCTAAATATTCGCCAATTTCTAATGAAACTGTCAATGAAACTTAATTTGTTATGTTATGTATCATAACTTTTTTATCTTATACTGCCTTTTTTCTGTAAAGGTTACGTTGTTTTGTATTTTATTGTATTTTTATCAAAGCATTAAAAATATTTACGCACTTATTCACATTGTATATGTGTGAAGTTTTGAAATAAATATTTTAAAATAATTATAAGTTACATCTAATTATTAAATAAATTTATTTAGTAAATGAAAGGCCAGTAAAGTACTTTAATAAAAGAAACGGAATACGCATTATGTAAATCTTGCAGTTCAGTAAAATTATGATCAATCAGAGTGATAAATTACAATAATTGTCATTCACTTGCTGATTAGTTATATCAAGAATATAAAACACAAGAAAAAGTCCGACTGTGCTTTGAAATTCTGAACAAAAAGTCGTATATGGCTTAACTTGTCTTTTTTTGGTTTTACAAAAATAATCGGAGTGCAAAGTAGCATTGAGTGCAAATATAGTCGCAAATTTTTTTGCGAAAAAAAACTAACACTGCGGTAAATGTCGTCGGGTGGAAAGACTGGCAGAAAATTTTTTTGCTAGAAAAGTAGCACAAAATTGGGCAGAATGTAAGCTGCCTGGCGAAAATGAAGAACACTAAATGTCATTTTGTAAAGTTTGCTAATTTTAGTTTTTTTGGTTTAGTGCAAAAAAAGAAATTTAAAGCGTTGTTTTTAAACGACTCTAGCTGTACTTATAGGACTATTTTTATCGTTTTAAATAAGTTTTGAAAAAATTTAATTTACAAACAAATTTTGACAAAATATTTAATTATTCACTCTTTAATTATTCATGAACTTAATATAAAAATAGGGCGGAGCTCCGAAGCGCTGGAGCTACGGAGCTCCAAGGGTTGCTCCGCAGTGCCGCTCCGGAGCTCCAGATCTCTGAGCTTCGCTCTGGAGCTCTGGAGCTCGGAGCTCCGGGGAACATCACTAGTTTGTATTACATTGTTGAATTTCTTTGGAATATTAGCAGTATTGGAGTTATATTAAAATATTTCTGCCAGGCGAAGTTTGTAACTAAAGGTTAACCCAACGTGGCTGCAACAGTTGTTCGTTGGATTAAAAAATGCGTCCCAGTAAGTAACCATTCAAATCTCGAGAATCTGACGTGACGTCAGAATCTCGAATTTCGTCACATTTTAAAATTTAAGCACTTTGTGAGTGAAAAAAAAAACTTTTTTTTTATTACACAAAACTTTTTTTCTAAGCAGAACAAAATTTTTATTATTTTTTTATATTTCAATTTTTTTAAACCTAAATTATTTTTTTATTTACATTATATATGTACATTTTCACACAATTATTAGCAGTATATTCTTGTTTAAAGCAATATTATACTTAATCGCAAACCATTTATGTTACTTTTCAAAAATGCTTTACAAATAGAGCAAACGAATCATGTTAGTTTTAAAGAATGCCTTACAAATAGAGGAGGAGTTAAAGTACTTACAAGGAGTATGTTTTGATCAGTAAAGCAAAACGCGGTAAAGAAACTAAAATCAAAATTGGGTACAAGTAACGAAAATATTTCACAATAACAAAATCTCTTCATATTAAAATATTTTTAATTAAATATGTTGGTACCTAATTGGCGAAATTTAACCGTAAAAGTTAAGAATACTAGTCTTGAATGTTATTTTAAAGAAGAACTTTTGCTCGAATTTCATTTACACACCACTATTTAACATTTTTTTAGTTTAAACATATAAAAAGGGTTAAAAAGCACCTTTTTATTTTAAAATATAAGAGAATTTTTAAAATTTTATTGTCAATTTTTGTAAATTAAAAAAAAACACTCTTTTTAAGTTGTAAAAAGTAAAATATTATATTGCGAGTACATGACACTACTCGCTTTCTATCTGTTTCAAGTTGATTGTTTTAATGATTTTAATCAAATTATTTAATTTTAGTCAAAAATTAAAAAATTAACGTCACGTAAACTTTTTCAATGTAATTATTTTCGTGATTTTGCACTACTTTTTATGATTTTTCGAGATTTATCAAAAACATAACATAACCCAAGAAAATATTTGATTATACACTAGGTTTTTGAATAAATTTATGCAAGAAAAAGATGCAACAGTTTAAATGTACGTGATTTTCTGTGCATATATCACTAATTTCTTGCGAAGAGATTTTTTGCAGTCAATACTTGTTTTTTCGTGCAGCGCATTTACTTGCAAAAGTGGAAGAAAATTTGCAATAAAATTAGTATTATTCTTATTCAGCATTATGCGAAAACTTTTTTTCAAATTAAATATAAACAGTTCATTATTAACTTTTTGTTTTAAAAATTTACGTTTGGTGTCTTTTGGGTGGATACAAAATATTGGATTTAAAAAACTGGACTGACTCCGAACGTTTTTTTTATAAATTTTATGAATACTATAGTGTAGATTTAAAATAAACTTAAAAATTCTAAAATAAAGACTAATATAGATAGCGATAAAAATTAAACTGAACAGAGTTACGTTTTAATATTTTTTAAAGTTTTTTAGATCAATTGTACACAAGCTGTACAGATTTTGCGCATATGTGATTTTACATAAATTTTACTGTTTTTGTTGTTAGTTGGTTTTCATTTAGTTTGAACGACGCTGTAGGCGATGGAAAGTTGTTCTTTTTATTTGGCGTTTCTAATTGACTCTAAATAAAAAAATCGATAAAATTGCGAAAACAGCTGTGAATTTATAATAATATTATGCAGCTAAAATTTTTAAAAAATTAAATTTACATTCACAAAATGTGATCAAAAATATTGACTTATAACTTTTTAAACTATTCAAAAATTAGAAACTCTAATTAATTGAAAAGCAACTTTAGCTTTTGATGTTGTTCCCTGTACAATAAACTGAGGTCACATGATAAAAATTTAAAACAATAGCAGTCAATGTTATTTTTGATAACAAACTGGCTTTAACTTACACCCTGGTCAGAATCCATTGTTCTAAACTCAAGGAATCCCGTGCGCATCAAAAGACACCGCGCGCATAAAGGGACGCCCGCATTTAAGTCTAATAACCGGCCCGCGCTTTTCTAATAACCCGCTCGTGCTGCATTCTTTTAGCCATATTCCCACCTTCATTTTGAAGCCCTGTTTTGGTGCTGCTCCTCCGACAACCTATCCCACGTAGCAAAACATTTATGTCGTGATCACGAATACTATATGACAATTTAAAGTTAAAAAAATTCTGAGGTGTATGGTTATTATAAATAATTTATCATAAATCATGTTAAATGTGTTTGATTGTTCACCAGACCGCTCTTTATTTACTTATTTTGTTAACAGAAGCACAACAAAATTGCAGTTTATTTTAGCTTTTTATAAATTTAGAGGAGAAAATTTTGTCATAAGTTTTTCAATTGATTAGTATTCCAACTTATTTCAAGAAGGTGAATTTTGCCATTCTAACAGTTCAACTCGTTATGCTACAAAAACATATTTTTAAGTGATGGTGCTGCTCTTTTTGATAATGTGCATAAACTTCATACGAATCTGTCCTCTCTCTAATCTTTTTGTTTATGCCAATTTTAAAAATTTTGCCCTGGCTCATAATACCGACAATTAAAAATATGTTTATCTTGAGTGTTTTTAGTTTTTGTTCCAGAAAATATTATCTGATCTGAAAATAAAATTATGTTTTATTATTAATTTTATCACGCAAACATTATGTATGGCACAAGATTAGCAAAATAATATAAAATATACACAATTTAGGTGCGGTGTGTGCAAATAACCTGCAGCGTATACTTACTGTTCTAACAACCCAAGTGGAAGAAAAAAATAACCAACGTTAAAAATTGAAACAGACAAACTTTAACAAAAATTGGCAATACAGCAATCGCTTCAAACTTAGTCGCACTCTCCACACCACCATTTGCCGGACAACGAAAGGAACAAAAAGTTTCCTTTTATAACGCTTAAATTTGTTTAAGAGACACAAAAAACCATCAAGGCATATACCGGGTATATGTTACAATTTCCAGCAAAAACGAGCTATAATTTGAGCTTTATTAATGCTCAATACTATTAGAGATTAAACAGATTAAACGATTACTAAAAAAAGGCAAATCCACAAGTATAGCACACAAAAAGTAAGATGAGGTCTACATGGAAAAATTACATAATTTAATCAACATATAGCCAACTATCTGTCAAAAACTTTAGTACTGGTTATAAAAACCCGGCTATATGAAATCATGATTTTATTTTTTAAATATTTTTATATATTTAGAGACGGCTAAATGCGAAAGCTTGCTTTCGTTTAAAATTGCTATTTAGGTTTTGTTAGATTATGTAAAGTGATTTCAGCCGATCTGATTGATTTTTATACTACCATCAGGTTTTGATCTAAAAAACATTTGTTTCAAAAAATATAGAAAAAACAACCCGTCTTGCTGGTAAAATACAACACTTCGTTCTAATTTAATTGTTTTTAATCCATATTAAATTCGTTTTTAAAACACAATTACACTGTATTACCATATTTCCAAACGGTTGATTTTGTTTCTCGGGTCTTTCGAGCTCAGGCTTGCCGATTTGAATTCCATTGGAAAAACGGATGCTAACGACTAAAAATAAAAGTATAAAGTGCGAAAGATGCATTTCTAGCAAAAAGACTCACTTCTAGACGATGTGTGAATTTACCGCGTCTAGGAAATCGAACAATTAATTGTATTATTACACGAAATTAAAAGGCGAATGGATTGTCATGTCAATTTTTGATTAACGAATAGGTTTTTTAAATAGCACACTTTACTACAGTGTGCGTAGTATTGTTTTAAAGTTTTTAATTACAGAAATAGTTTGTTTAAAGATTTGCCGCCTGATTTCCCACGGACGCGGGAATCACACCATGTTGCAAATCCCCTCCCGAAAGGTTATGATCTTTATTAAATTTGAATTAATAAGTTCATTCAAAATATTGTATCAAATCGTCGTTACTACGGCAAAATGAGCCACAGTTCGTGTAAAATATGTGTGCCTGTTACTCATTTAAAATTTAAAACAGGACCCTTTTAACTACAGAATGAGTCACAGTCACCTGTATTTTATAATGACAGTGGTTAATTTTGCTGTAGTAACGACGAAATGGCCAGTCGAAAACCGGAAGTTTTTCTCAAGAACCCAGTTTGGTTTAGTTCAGTTTAGCAAGCGTATAGCATAATAGGTGTTGGTTATTATATTTAATCAATAATAAAAAAAATGCGAAATAGAAAGAGTGAGACAGGGCTTAATATTAATAACCATAAGATACATACAGATTTTAAAGTACCATTTTCACAAATCAAATTCCTATATCGCCTGAACCGGACTGCTCCTTTAATATCAAACCTATATAATTCAAATTTGGTTGTTAGAGTGCTCCAGTACAAGGCTACGGCGTTTCTTTAAATTTCAGTTCGATCGGTTGTGTATTAAAGGAGTAATGTGTTTTGGGCAATATAGGAATATTATGTATTTGTGACAGTGTTCCTTTACCCATTTAAAGCCGGTTAAGAATGAAGCCACAAAGTTTTTTAAACTGCTTTATAATAATTTTTCATTAAAAAGACAAGTCGCTTTTTTCTTGCAATTTGCTTTGTAATAATTTTTATTTTGTTTTTTTTTTCATTTACTTAATAAACAAGATTGAATTACGGTTAAGTTTGTATTACAGTAATGTTTTAGACATTCCAAATATATATAAATAAACTGCTTGGTGGTTCTGGCAGATTGTTGGCACCAAGAATAACACCTGTTTCTTCGACCACTATACCACTAAATGATTTACTAAAAAACCTACAAAAAATATTGTTAAATTTGATAGAAATTTAGAGGCAAAAAAACAACGTGAGGAGATTAAATTATAAATTGATACTTAAAAACATCACTAATCAGTTGTATGTATGTATTTAAGAAAATTATAACCATAAAAAATAAACATGTTTTATCCCAGTAAGTAATAAGTAGAAGTACTTATTTTCGTAATTTATTGTGTTCACTCAGCTCATCAATGAAACAAAAGTTACACACCAGTATGACAAGAGTGTAACCAATACAAACATAATATTGCGTGTGGCAAAAAAATACTGTGGCCTTACAAATATACAAATAAAATTCTAAGTATGAACGTAATATTAATCTATCAAAAAATTGTTTTGGGCTATCTTGGTGAATATTTAATATAATTTTGGTTAGTGTTTACGGACAAGACAATTAAAAAGAATTATTTGAATTAAAATGAAGGCGTGAAAATATTGTTCAAAGAGAGAAGACCAATGTCAAAAGTTCAAAAACAAAACTCCAAACTTAAACAAAATTGAAAAAATATACAATTAAACTTTTGCCTTTTTGATTTTTACTTGTGGAAAATTCGGAGTTAAATTAAATTTAGTTTGTTGGCATTACGTGCCTTTTATCTTTTGCCTAGACTATTCTAACTGCCACCGTTTTGTGTCTATTACTTTTTTTACGCGTCTTACATGTTTCTGAGTCAGGTTTCTTTAGCTTCTGTTCATATCTAACCAACAAAACCTCGTTTAAAAAGCTGTTTGTACTGAGCTATCAGATACTAGGCACAAGCTATGTTTATTAGAGCAGATTAAATCAGTAACATGGCTGTTATGAATCAACTTTTAACAGGCTATGCCGTGAAATTATAAAAGCTTTATTTCACAAACCAATGACGTGTATTTTAGTATGACTTATGAAGTTATGGTCATAAAAACTGCAGTCTCAGCGTTTAGCCCGATAAGAACAGCTTATGAACCTGCTTCCAGAAGACTGAAGGCAGGCTTGACGCAGGTAAAACTGCTTCAGAGGCAGGAAGGAGGCAGGTGACCCTGCCTCCTATGTTGAAGCATATACAGATTAGGAGGCAGGTAGAAGGCAGCTAAAACTGTCTTGGAAGCAGGTAGGAGGCAGGGTGGAGGCAGGTGGGAGTCAGGTAGGAGGCAAAAAAATTTTTGACGGAGGCAGGTAGGTAGGAGGCAGGTAAAAAACGATTTCCCAATTCAGGCCCTCCGTCCTTACCGGGTTTATTACTTTATCTGCAAGTACAAACAATTATCAATTATACGTTGCGTACTGTCTAATTTTATCTCCTAGTTGACATTTTTCACAATGGTCAATGCCCTCCCATTTAAACCGAAGTTTTTTAATGCTAAAGATTTTAAAAGAATTATGACGCTATAACATCATTTTCAGCCATCAGTTCCTGGAAAAAAATTGATTTTCAATGAACGTGAAGATCTCCAATTTTTAATTCTTTCCACTTTCATACCCATATTGTCGCAAATTACAAATAGTACCCGTCATTTTAGGGCCCTTAAAATTTTAATGCAAATGTTTATGCAAATCTTGTAGTTTTATTGAATAAATTTTTTTAATCTTACAAAAATAACAACCACCTATTACGATTTAAAAATTCTTGATATTATGATAATTCTTGACAACTATAATTATTCTTGATATAAAAAAAACAGGGGTTAGATATAGTTTGAAACGTTTTCCTTTGAACTTAGTTGAATTTATGTTAAACTTTGTTGTTTTTGCTATATCATTTTTGTTTATTTTGATACTACTGCGTATATTTCTATTTAAAGTAGTGACAATTAGATGCTTTTTAATTGCATTGATACACATATTCTGATAATATGATTAATTTAAACTGGATATTTAAAAATTTTTTATAAAAAATTTTTTAATGTTTTGGAATTGACTGTAAGATTCAGTAGCGAATTCTAATAGTTACTATCATGTTACTAAAATATTTTTACATTGCATGTTCAAAGAAAAAAAAGAATCAATTTTTGATGTTCATTTTGATAACATTCCAGATTTATACAAAAATTAAATAATAGTAGCTAAGGTTTAGGGTGGTGAGTGAAGCTGGGTTTTTAATAAAAATCATTATAATATCAAAAACTTTAAGTTTGTATCACACGACACACAAAAAATATTTGCGTTTTTCAAAATTAAAAATGAACTCGCTAGTTATTGAAGGGCTCACGCGGATCGCGCCATTTTCATAATATCTCCAGCAAAATATTGAGCAAATATATAAAAAACTCCAGAATTTAATAGGAATAAAAATCAAATCAGATCAGAAATAAAAATTAAATTGGCTAGTTTTTTAAGATATAAAAATTGTTATTCTTTTTTAAAGATTTTTCAGTGATAATGATAAGAAGAACTGACTTATATCGGTCCTATATATCAAGATATATTGATATATTGATATATATCGATCTTGATGTATTTAATTGATTCACATAATTTTGTGTGTTTGCGTGTCAATGGCCAAAATTAATTAAATTACCTCATAAGTTAAATTTTAAAAAATAACTAACTGATAATAACTTTTTTCGTTTTTACCAGGAACATTAGAAATTCAATAAATAAAACAAAATCATCATTCTACATGTAAAAAATTTGCTTCACTTTTTCAAAATATCGTTCAAAACCATAACTAATTGTTGACATTTCGTTAATTTAAAATATATAAAAATTGCTAAAAATTCAGCAATTTTTCATCCATTAATTTATAACAGTAAGCAAAACTGTTTATTATACAAAATAAGTAAATAGACCACAGTGCCAGGAGATTTTATTTCGCAGGTTACATATTGTGCTATATTTTTATTTTTATTAAAGTGGTATAAAAACACAAACTAATAAAACAAAAACACTAAACAAAAAACATTTATAAGTAAACACCGTTTCCAATCAGCAAGCATTTTATCGGGCTTTATTTTATTGTAAGTGCCAACAAGCCAACAGTTTTTAGTTTAGAATTGTCTGTTGAGCAACCACGGCTCTGGACACAAAAATTCAAAAAACAAAACAAAATATATTTATAAATAAACACTGTTTATCATCAAACATAGAATCGAGAATTTTAAGTGTGCAATCCGTACAATCGCAACCCAAGCCAACAATTTTAAGTTCATAACTTAATGTTAAGCCACGACGTCTTTTTAACAAAAAAAACAAAGATCATCTTATAAGTATGAAAGTAGAATATTAAGTGTTGACAATTTGGCGGGGGGGGGGCAGCCTGAGCCGACCTAATAACAGTATTTTTAAAGTTCTGAATCCGGCTCCGCTCCTCGCGCTCACCCGTTGACTCTGGTCCGCTTCCCTTGGGCGTCGTACACTGACCAGACGAACTTGGGCGAGGACACGGACATCCCTTTGTTAAGACTGCCTGTGACCGTCGGACTGAGGGCGCCCCCGTTCCCGATGGTGCTCAGGACGAACCGAGACGGCGTGGCGCGGAGTAAATTCAACCGGACCCGCGGACTCAAAACGGCAGGGGCCTGAAAAAAGTAAACAAAAGTCTCTAATTTTTAAAATGAATTGTTTTTTTATTAAAAAAGAAAGATTTGTGTAATGAGCCAATTACAGTCCTTTTAACTCAGGGAACCTCCATATTACAAGTTTTTTTTTAATTAGAAGAGTTTGCGCCGTAGTAAAAATTAGAACATTGTTGTTGGCTATATGGAGAAGTTTTTCACTTATTGGAGTTTCTATTGACGAATTAAAAACCTCAGTAGTGTTGTTGAGGGCAGACAAAATCTGTTTAAACTAATTAAAACTCAAAAAAAAAATTAGGTGGACATATCTCGCTTTCGGTTGATTTGATTTGTATAAACACTTATTAGTGTATAGAGTTTAATGTTATTTATATATTTATGTAATATCGTCTGAATAAAGTTTAATGCTAGCGAGATATGCTTACCTGAAAAACGTTCCTAGTTTTATTCATTTTCCAAAAGATTTTGGAATGGGTTTTTTAAATTTTATGTTTCTTAATCATATTATGCGTAATAAGAAATTATAATTAAAATGAAAACTTTAAGTGCTTATTATTTGTAATAGCTTTTGAATAAAATTAACAAAGCGATTAGTGATAGTTATAAATAGCTGACATCATACTACGTTCTACTGGTCAAAATAAATTAGAATACGTATGTATCTTAGTACTTTTTATAATTTTGTTTTTTCCTCGAGATGCAAGAGTCAAAACCGCACAACTAAAGGGTTGATTATAAAATTTATACACCTTTTTTTATTTTTTTTGAACATATTTTGTTTGTTTTAAATGACTGTTTTACTATATTTTTTTAACAAATATGATTGTAATTTTGTATTTTCGTTTTGGGCAGTATGTAAGAGTGTTACCTTTAAGACTGGCTCATACTTATGACAAAACGTCCTTTGGACAAAGTCCAAAGGACAAAAATCCTCTGGACTAAAAAATACAGCGTAAAAACGTCCTTTGGATTTTGTCCAAAAGACAAAGTCCAAAGGACAAAAGCCAAAGGACAACGTGTTCATACTTTCTTGTCCTTTAGACTTTTCCCTTTGAATTTTGTCCTTTGGACTTTGTCCAAAGGACAAATTTTAAGTAGCGTTCATACTTCGTCCAAAGGAAAAACTCCAAAGGACGTTTTGGCTTTTCTAAAATTGTCTTTTGGACTTTGTCCAAAGGACGTTTTGTCATCAGTATAAACCAGGCTTTACCTGCCGTATATCTGTCATGTATCATTTGGTTTAGGGTCGATGGAGCCAAGGGAACTTGGATCCAAAAAAACACCCCTAAAACCTACACCTAAGCCTAAGCAAAGTCTAAAAAAGATAAGAAATTTTTCCGGCGGCTCCAAGTTCCCTACTTACGGCTCTAAGGACCCCGTACTTATCATTTGTCTTACGTGTTTCATTTGATTTTATTATTTTAAGATTTTTATTTGTTTGTTTTTTGACAGAAATAAAATATTTTCAATTCAGTTCAATCTAGCGCATGCATGCATAGTGAAGTAATTGGATTTTAAGCGTGGTGAATTTCGATAAAAAAATAACCAAAGTAAAAACTTCAGTATTATAAAAATTCTTCAAGGGGTCCTTAACACAAAAAAAACCAAGAGAAATACAAATCCAAGAAAATTTTAAAAAATTTCAAGGATTGCTGGGTTTGTATGAGGCTGTTTTAAATTTTTCAAAAAATAGATTCGTCGTTACTCTGACACAATGAGGCAGAAGCGTCGTAAAATACCTGTCACTGTGACTCTTTTTATATCTTATCACACAAAAATTCCAAACAAAATGTGTCAGAGTCACGTTGATTTTATGCTCATTGTGACTCTTTGTGTCAGAGTAATGACGAATTGCTTACCGCAAAATTATGAAGCAATCGAAGCTCTGGTCGAACATTCATAAGCTGTAGATCGATTTCTGGGTTTAAAACTCTGGGTTTTAAAAAACTGCTTAAAATCCTGGGCGCTCGCATGTCCAAATAGCCTAGGTTGGTGTTAATTTCCGGACTAAGAACTTGAGGTTGCGCCTGGGCGGTCAACATACGGGGCTCGAACCTGTAAAGAACTACCGGAAAATAAGAAAATTAGTATAAAATAGTGTTGTGATAACTACTTAAGTAGTTAACTACTTAACTACCACAATTTTGGCTAACTACTTAACTACCTACTTTCTTTTCTAAAAGTTGTTAACTACCTAATTACCTACCTACTTTCCAAAAATAAAGTAGTTAATACAAGTAGTTAAAATCGCATAGCAGATCGGTGGTGTATTTATTTTGCTCCGTAAAAATCACCGATTTATTGTCACTTTCTGAACGATCCATGGCAATTTTGGTATTACTGTAAACTGCACAATTTTCTCTATTACTTTAGTTTACAAAACTTCATTGTTCACCGCAGCTGTATTCAAAAATTTAGCTATATATTTAAAAAACTTTCCGCCATTTTGTATTATTTTTGACGAAACAGCCCAATATTTTTGACTCGACACTACTACTAGGACACTAATTCCTGTTTGTGTGGAAGGATTAACGAAGTGACACTACTTAATTCCATAATTGTTTCTCCGATGGCTTCCAACAATTGCGCCATCTCTTCTTCTGAAATTGGTGCGCGCACTAATTATGGAACATGCGGAATTTGCCTAAAAAACTTTCATATCTCGTGCACCGGACTTTCAGTGACAGAATTTCAAAAGTCTAAGCTGAAAATTACATGCAGCTCCTGTTACGACCAATTGGCAGCGGTCATTATAAAATTTGCAGCATTTAAAATGAAAACAGCAGCTCGGCTTGACAAACTCGAACATTCACAGAAGAAGCCAGCCAAAAACACTTCAGCTATCGAACAGCAACATATCCCCTCCCAGCTATTCGGGACACAGGTGCAGGAACAAATCGCTCGTCACGAAAACTCTAAATATATAGTGCTCAAAGGTTACCCTGAATCGGAAGCGGATTACGTTGAAGAACTTCCGAGTGTCCAGGAGATTGTAAACGCCTGTTTTGACGACCCTAAACAGGCACCGGAAGTCATGGAAGTCTTTCGATTGGGCAAACGGAATAATGAATATCCTCGTTTATTAAAACTCCGTTTCCAAAGATCGAAAGAGCGATCAGAAGTTCTTAAGCGAAGCAAAAATCTGCGGAATTTCGACGACTACCAGGGTTATTTCTTGCGTCCATCTTTCACCTACTCCGAACGCCAGCGAATCCGTTCTTTGTACAAAGAGCGGGAAGCTAAAGAAGTTCCTGCTGACTGGTTCGTTAAACGTTCGGGACCTTCACCAGACACTTGGAATTTGGCCCACCGCATTTCTACTCGCCGCCATTCCGCCCGCCGAACATCCCAGAATAAGGAATAGGACAGTCGTGCAGATCAGCCTGGTGGTATAAGAGGTATTTTGTTTAACGCTCGAAGTATCGTTAATAAATTAAATGAATTGCGAGCTTTGCAGGAGTCTGAGCTTATAGATGTTATCTGTATAACCGAATCTTGGCTCAACTCAAACACGCCTGATACCCTAATTAACGGTTCGGGAAAATATACAGTTTTTCGAAAAGATCGCGATTCCCACGGCGGTGGAGTAGCGATTTTAGTTCAATCAATCATTAAATCATGCGAAGTCCAATTCAGTGATTTGTACAAAGACTTAGAATGTATAGCGGTAGATTTGTATGGAAATAACCAGTTATGTCTTCGATTAATATGCCAATATAGACCTCCGAATGATCATAACACGGACACAGCTAATTTGTTTGCTAATTTAAATTTTGACCTCTGTAATATTGCATATCCAGTAATTCTCTTGGGGGACTTTAACATGCCTAGCGTTAACTGGTCAATTCCATGCGCTCTTACCGATAACTATATTTCAAACGTATTTGTAGATAGCGTTGCTGAGTGCGGATTTAAACAGCTTGTAAATTTTCCCACCCACAAGCTTGGTAACTGCCTAGATCTCTTGTTTTGCAATGTCAGTAATTTTGTTAGCGACATTTATGCGTCAGAACCACTTAACCAATGTTGTGATCATATTTCTATATCATTTACCCTTAATATTTCAGTTAAAAAACCATCTAGTAAAAAACGCAAAATTTTAGACTTTAAAAATGCTAATTACGAAAAAATTAAAGAAGATTTAAGCAACACAAACTGGGCTAAATTAATTAGGGACTCTCGTAGCGTAGATGAATTATACACAGCATTCCTTAATATTAACCAGCAATGCATTTCAAAATATGTGCCCACTAAAATTGTTGTAATAAAAAAACCGTATTATCCTTTGCACTTAAAACGTTTAAAGTTAAGAAAAAAAAGATTATATAAAAAGTCTCAGTTATCTGCTAGAAATTATAATTTATATAAGAATACTTGTAAAATTTACAAATCGGCAATAAAACGTTTTTTTGTTAATAAGGAACTTAAAATAATCAATAGCGGAAATCTAAGATCTTTTTACAAATTTGCCGGCTCAAATATAAAAGGGCAAAAATCAAAAATCGGGGCACTAAAAAACAAACAGAATGATTTAGTTATTGATAATGATCTAAAATGTAGGTTGTTTAATGAGTTTTTTGCGTCGGTTTATGTAAATGATAATGGGGTAATACCAGACTTTCCTGATAGGGTTCCTAAACATATTGGAATTAACACGGTGCTTTTTCCAGTTAATACAGTAGCCAAAAAATTATCTAAATTGCCTTCAAAATTTACCTCAGGACCTGACGGAATCTCCTCGTATTACCTTAAACAAATCAGTAGAGTGATTGCTATGCCGTTAGCACGAATATTTGAAATATCAATGCAGGAGGGAAAGCAACCTTTCATTTGGAAAGATGCGGACCTCATTCCCATTTTTAAAAAGGGTCTTTCTTGCTATACTGATAATTATAGGGGTGTATCATTAACTTGTATATGCTCAAAAATTATGGAATCAATTATTTATGACTCTATTATTGATTATCTACGTAAGAATAATTTACTAAGCATAGATCAATTTGGATTCTTAGCCTTTAGATCTGTAGGCTTACAATTATTAGTTACTCTCAAAGAATGGGTTGACGCCCTTGATGACAGAAAACAAGTAGACTGCATATACATTGATTATGCTAAAGCCTTTGACAGTGTTGTTCACTCTAAACTAGTAAAAAAATTAAAGGCTTACGGCATCCGTTACGAGTTGCTTGCATGGCTTACAAGTTTTCTGTCTGACAGGCGCCAAAAAGTAATCATTGAAGACAGTTCGTCTGATTATGCAAACGTATCAAGTGGTGTTATTCAAGGGTCTGTCTTAGGGCCTTTGTTGTTTACTATATACATTAATGACATGACCGAATGCTTAGTAGGTCGCACAAAAGCTAAACTTTTTGCGGATGACGCAAAAATATATCAAGTTATTGATTCACCTAAAGACAAACGCGAGTTTGAAGAATCTCTTGCAAATTTTTGTCGCTGGTCATCCGACTGGCAGCTGAATATAGCCTTTAATAAATGTCACTACCTTCCGTTGGGAAAATCAAACGATGCTACTAAGCATTCGCTGGATTCTTATGATATTGAGAAAGTAAGTTATGTAAAGGACTTAGGAGTTATGATAACTTCTAACTTAAAGAGTGAAACCCACTGCGCATATATTACTGCAAAAGCACAAGCTAGATCCTCATTAATTTTTAAAACATTTCAAAGCTATGATATGTCAGCGTTGCTCAAAGCTTACATATCATTTGTGCGGCCGGTTCTTGAAACTGAAACTTCTGTTTGGAATCCACATCTTAAAAAAGATATAATACGCATTGAAAAAGTCCAAAGGACTTTCACTCGCAGGTTATACAGCAGATGTGGGTTTCCTCATGTTAATTACGGAATACGCTTAGCTGAGCTAGGACTAGAATCATTAGAGTCTAGACGTGTTAAAAATGATCTTATTATGTGTTATAAGATTTTAAACAATTTAGTTGATGTCGATAGTGATTATTTTTTTGAACGTATTGCAGAAAAACGTACACGCGGTCACAGCTTTAAACTTAAACACAAGCCTTTTAAAACCGATTTAGCAAAATATTTTTTTAGCAACAGAGTAATTTCGCTGTGGAACTCTCTATCAGATGATATTGTTACATCAACTAGCTTAAATATGTTCAAATCAAAACTAAAAGCCATAGTTATTTAAATGTATGTATTTATATTATATTTATGTACTAATATTTATTTTGTGTTCTTATAACATGATTATTATTGTTCGTCCTGGTGTTTATTAATAACCATGCACTATATTGCAATTGAAATAGCAACGTTGTACATAACTGTTACTTAATAGTAATCTGTACGACTATTATTAAATAAATAAATAAATAAATAAATACAGAACGTTTTTAAATAAGAAATACGTCAGCAAAACATAAGTTAACTTAGCAAAGAACTATTTTTTGTAAACGATTTCTTGAATTTTATATTATATAACCTGTCCAGCCGCCTTATAAAATACTGTTTAACATAAGGAACTGGCAAAACACCAATAAAATTTGTAAATAGTTAATTATTAAAGCTGTAACAAAGTATTTTAAACGTTAAGAATTTAAATTTTTAGTTCTATTAAGACTTTCATATAATTATAGATTTAGTTAAAAAATTAACTACTTAACTACCTACTTAACTACCTAGTTCAAAAGTTTCAAGTAGTTAACTACCTACTTACTACCTACTTGTAATTTCATTTAACTACTTAAATACCTACTTATAATTTAAAAGTAGTTAACTACCTACTTAACTACCTACGTTGATTTTTGGCTAACTATCACAACACTAGTATAAAATCATCATCATAATAATAATATAATATTAACAGTTAGAGTTCAAATCTGGAAGGAATTCATAAAAACTACCATATTGACCTACCTAGCATAACAAAATATAATGCCACAGGATGTCGCCCTAAATTTAGGATTGTTTTTGTATACATGATAATTCATTTTCACCTTTTACAGTATTTTTTCATCGATACATAGATTTTTATCAAATTTTTGTTTGTTTTAGGTTTTATTCGAGGCGTTATAATGTTTTAGCTATTATTTTAATCAATTAGTCAATATTTTTTGTTTCGTTTTGAAAACTGATTTGTGCGCAAATTATGCAATGAAAAAGTTCTGAGTCAAGATATATTTTAATTGAACGGGCCGGTTCAAAAATTCAGGACTGGATATGATTCGAACTTTCAATGTGGGATATAGATTGTGGAAATTTGGATCAGAGACTTGTTTTAGAAAAAGGTTTTTTTTTAAATTGTCGTTTTAAAATTCTCCGCCTACTTTGTGATACATACATGATAAAGATTTATCGACTTGTAATCCAGGGGAGTATCACCGATTTGAGAAGAAATTGCTTTGCGCTGAGCGGTCCGTTCTCATAAAAATAGGCACCTTAAACTGGAACTCAGTTTATACATGAAGTATGCAATAAACATGGCGAGTGACCATACTGGATAATTACCGTATCTCCTAAATTTCGATCGTTCGATCTGCATACTACTAAAGATAAGTAGGAGATACGGTAATTATCCATCATGGTGACTCGCTATGTTTATTGCATTTTTCATGTATAAACTGAGTTCCAGTGCAAGGTGCCTATAATAAACCATCCTTTACATCCTTTATTATATATTTTTTTTAAATAGGCGGAGGCTTTTACAAAGTTTTTTTAGGTAAAACAGGCCCTAGATGTGAACACGCCCCAAGTAAACGCTGGTTCATACTTATGACAAAACTTCCTTTGGACTTTGTCCAAAGGACAAAAGTCCTTTGGACTTTGTACAAAGGACAAACGTCAAATTGTCCTTTGGACCTTGTCCTTTGGTTTTTGTCCAAAGGACAGAGTGCAAAGGATAAGATGTTCATACTTTTTGTCCTTTAAACTTTTCCCTTTGGATTTTGCCCTTTGGACTTTATCCAAAGGACAAATTTCAAGTAGCATTCATACTTCGCCCAAAGGAAAAAGTCCAATAGACGTTTTGAGTTGTCAAAAGGACGTTTTGGCTTTTCTACAATTTGTTTTTTGAACTTTGTCCAAAGGACGTTTTGTTATAAGTATGAACCAGCCTTAATACCTGAGTCCCAGTAAGCTGTTTCGTAAAAGCGGCGATAGAAGACGGGCGGACGCGGTCTGTTTTAGTAGTGAGGGGTCGAATTTTAGAGACAGCAAATGAGATGACCAATCCGGAGCCAAAAGCTTGACGCCGACCTGAAAATAAACAACCCTTAAAATTCACAAACTTACGCGTATTGCATGTTGACCTAAAAATTAACGACCTTTAAAATGTACAAACTTAGGCGTTATGTTTATTAAAGTTAAATTCAGCTTTTGGCTGGGGACTTTCACCCTGCACCTACGAAAGGCGGTACCTGACGGATCCTTGAGCGATTGCCTTCAGATCTGACTCTTGGATCAGAGTAATGAACCATGGGATTGCACCCTTAGTTTTCTAAGGACCCCGCCAGCTGAAACGTTTTTTTAAACTTATGTTTCTTATGTTTCGCTGGGTTCATTACTTTGAGATCCAAGAGTCAGCTTTAAAGGCAATCGCTCAAGTATTGTATATTAACCTGAAAAAAAACTACACTTAAAATGTACAAACTTACTTGTAATGTATATTGATCTGAAAATAAAATACTCTTAAAATGAACAAATTTAGGCGCATTGTATATTGGCCTGAAAATAAACGACCTTTAAAATGCACAAACTTACGCGTAATGTATATTGATCTGAAAATAAAATACCTTTAAAATGCACAAAATTAGGTGCATTGTATATTGACCTGAAAATAAACGACCCTTAAAATGTACAAACTTACGAATAATGCAGGTTGATCTGAAAATAGAAGACCTTTAAAATGCACAAAATTAGGTGCATTGTATATTGATCTGAAAATAAAATACCCTTAAAATGAACAAAATTATGTGCATTGTATATTGTCCTGAAAATAAACGACCCTTAAAATGCACAAACGTACGCGTAATGTATATTGATCTGAAAATAAAATTCCTTTAAAATGCACAAAATTAGGTGCAGTGTATATTGACCTGAAAATAACGACCCTTAAAACGCACAAACTTACGCGTATTGCATGTTGACCTGAAACTTAACCACGTTTAAAATGCACAAACTTAGACGTATTGTATATAAACTTAAAATAAACAACCCTTAAAATGCACAAACTTACGCCTTTAGCACGTTGACCTAAAATTTAACGACCTTTAAAATGCACAAACTTAGGAGTATTGTATGGTTTAGGGTGGATGGAGCCTAGGGAACTTAGAGCCAAAAGTAAACATCGCTGAAACCTATTCCTAAGCCTAAGCAGTGCCTAAAAAATAAAAATTTTTTCCGACGGCTCTAAGTTCCCTACTTGCGGCTCTAAAGACCCCGTACCGTATTGTATATTGACCTGAAAATAAAATACCCTTAAAATGCACTAACTTGGGCGCATTGTATATTGGCCTGAAAACAAAGGACAAATTGAATTTCAAAAATAATTCTATTACATTTGAATTTATTACTAATAATATAAAAATTGTATAAATAAACTTACTGCGTTATGAAGTAAATTTGGAGAAAAAACCACTTCCATTAATTGTTTTGCTCGGTTACCTTTTTTAAAATTAACAAAAGCATTATGGGACAACACTTTTTTCGTACTCCATTTCACGATTTTTTTCTTCTTTTTGTCTGGTTTTTTCTGCAAAAAAAAGATTTTTAGTTTTTACTCTTAAATTATTATTTTTATATAAACATAGCTATTGTAAAAATGAAGAAAAAAAACAACCTGGAATTAAAAAAAAGTGAAAATCCGGATAAAATCAATACAAAATGATGTATATTCATGCGACAATATTTTAAATTTAATGATTGTGTCGTTGCAAAACCTTAACAAACAAAAACTTTTTAGATATCTTAGTGTTTTAAATTTTTAAATAAAATTTAGTGTGTTTTTTTTTAGTTTTTATGTACCTCAAAATTCAAGATATTTTATTTTTTAAGACTGGTTCATACTTATGACAAAACAAAAGTCCTTTAGATTTTGTTTAACGGGCAAACACAGCGTCACAACGTCGTTTGGACTTTGCTAAAAGGACAAAGTCCAAAAGACAACGTGTTCATACTTCTTTGTTGTTTGAACTTTTCCCAGTTGACTTTGTCCTTAAGACTTTGTCCACAGAGCAGACACAGCGTCAAAACGTCCTTTGGAGACAAAGTACAAAGGACAAAGTCTAAAAGGACAAAGTCCAAAGGACAAAGTCCAAAAGACAACGTGTTCATACTTCTTTGTCCTTTAGACTTTTCCCTTTGCACTTTGTACTTTGTACTTTGTCCAAAGGACAAATTTCTAGTAGCATTCATACGTCGTCCAAAGGAAAAAATGCAAAGGAGGTTTTGGCTTGTCCAAAAGACGTTTTGGCTTTTCTAAAATTGTTTTGTCGTTTGTCATAAGTATGAACCAGCCTTTAGAGTTTCTGTAATAGACGCGCAATCGGTTGCGTTCTCGCCTATTTTGCATGATCTACTGCTTTGACGTGTATCGCCAGTTTAATAATAATAAAAATAACGTAAAAAAGCATATTCAATATTCGTTAAGCAAATAAATAAATAAATAAATAATTTTTAACTAAACTTAGCAAGTAAATATTATATAGTTAAAAATTAGAATATTTACATATTAGAATAAATTACAATTGATTGATTTTTACTTAATAATCTATTTACAATATAAACAAATTTGTTCTGTTAATTTAGCGTCAAAATGTGTGGCAGGATATGTGGTACTCATTCACAATAATCAAAACCCTCCCATTTAAACGGAGGTTGTTCAGTGTTTAGTATCTTTACAGAGTTTTAACTTTATAGAATGACTTTTAGCCAGTTAGCGCAGGAAAAAAGGAGATATCTCATTCGTTAGAAATTAATATTTTCACAATCGCTAATTGGCTAAAACAGCCCCTCCCACAACCATTATCATAGAGCAAAACATATATGACGTGATCACGAGTACTATATGATATTTTGGGGGTCCTTAAAATCCTGACGTGTTATGGTAAACAATCCCATTGGAACGAAAATTGTTCAGTGTTAAAGATTTTCACAGAATTTAAACGCTATAAAATTACTTGTAGCCAATAAACGCTTAGAAAATTGATCTTTAAATAACGACGATTTAATCTCAATGGAGCCGAAAAAACTTGGAGCTGGAATTTGGAGCCAAAAATAAGGAATTTGGAGCCTTAACTGGAGCATTTGGCGACGTAAATTGGGAGCTTAAAGCCGAAAATAAAAATCGGTAAAACGTTTACCTAAACCTAAGTGAAACCCAAATCTAAGCGTAAACCAATTTTTTTTTCTTAAGGTAGAACACCATAGTTAGATTTTGACGGCAGATCTTTTCTAATTAATTTATTACTAACGTTATTTGACCTGCTCATTCAATTTTTGACATTCAGTTTTCTTTAAAAATTGTTATCGCCCACAATCATTAAATGACACCAATAAAATACATGAAAAAATACATTATATTATAATAAAATTCATTACGAAAATTTTTTTTTTCATTTTTCACTTAGCGTATGTAAAATAAAGAACACTTTTTTAATTAAAAAGTTAATAATTAAAAGAAATTTTTTTTGACGTTAAAAATGTTGCCTGCGAGAGACTCGAACCTACGGGTACGAGGCACTCTACACTCTACCCACTCGGCTACTGGCCCATCTGGGATCTCTCTCGTAAAATATACTTTTAAACAAATATTTCCAAAAGTAGTTTCTTGGCGTCAAATCAAAAAAAAAATTAAATGAAGATTAAAAAAATTGATTCGCTCAGATTTAATGAAAGTTTAGAAATAGTTAGACACAAGTCTAATCAATACTTTGAATTGTATTTGGTTAAAAAACTAATTCATGATTTTTTTATTTAATTTTTTTTAAACATCAATTTTTTTTAATTTTCTTACAATTTTGAATTACGTTTTACTCTAAACCGCATCTAAAAGTTGCCTCCTTTTTTTCGTTAACTTTCTATAAAATTGCAGGAAAAACTGAGCGAATAAAATTTTCAAATGGCTAAAAACTGTTTTTTGAGCTTTAAATTCATCAAACCATATCTCGAAATAGAACATTTGGTAAACGATGAAACTATTACCGTTGGATACATCATAATCTGAGTTTTCGATCGCACTATACTTTTGTCAGACAAAAATTAATATCTAAGTTGATATCTAACTTTTAGTAAAAATTGTCTTAACTGTGGTGTTCTACCTTAAAGAGCTCCAAGTTCCCATTGCCAATGGTTTCAAGTTCCCAAAAATTTCCGATTGCTCCAAGTTCTCTGCTTGCCTCTCTAAAGACCACGCACCATAATGTGGAACATAACAATAGATAATTTTTAGCTTCTCCTATTTTCATTCCCACCAAGCAAAACATAAAGCCGTAAATCACAAATATAACACCCGCCGTTTGAAAGTCTTTTAAATTTTAAAGTGCTTAAGGTTTATTTCGTAATCAAATTGCGATAAGCCTATGTTCAATAGTTTTTTGTTAAAATCGTAACAGGTTTTTATTATTTAAGTGAAATGAAAAAATATTTTGTCTGTGCCATCGTTAAAGTTCTACAAGATTTTGAATTAAAAAGTCCACTAAATTTTTAAGGTTAAGTTTTTGATTGAGCGTTTATAATTGCGGTTTCCAATATAAGTTTCACCGTGGTTGTTGTAGCAGGAGTCGGAACAGAAGTAGCAGTTGCGGAATCTCTTGGAAAAGCTCGAAGCTAAAAATAAACAAACTCAAAATAAGATAAATTCAAAAGGTGTATGTAATAAATTAACTAAATTTCGAAAACCTTAATTATTGCGATTGCAAAATGTTTCATTGTATTTATATCAGGTCGATGTGCATTAAAATATAAATGAACACTACAACTACTTTTAATAAAAATAAATTTTTACTATTTATCTAAATAGTAAATTGTGTTAATGTTCATTTTATTTAATAAAATGTCTAATTTGAACAAATTCAAACAAAATTAAAACTACGACGTCAAATTCAAAGCCCAACTGATCAGAACTTTGATAGAAAGTGCTAAACCATGGATTATTTTTAGCTTTTTAACTAAAAAATATAGTACTTAACTTCCAGCTTCATTATTTTATCGACTAACGTACTTCGTTGCGGTTTGATGAACGCAAGGTGTTTTTTTAATACATTTAAAAGTTTTATATTTCTGGACCTGCAAAAACTTAGGTCGGCGGTCCCGCCGTTAAATGAAAATTGGTTTTTAAATAATTAATTTTTACCTGATTTTTACAAAACCTGAAGACTTAACAACAATATTAAGACAATTTTAAGTAATTTCTGTAGTTTTTAGCCATTGTTTTAGTATATTTTTGCGTAATTAAGATTTTTCATATGTAAAATTTTGGCTTAATCAGAAGAAAAACTTATTGCGATACTTAAGTTAATACATAAAACCATTTTCAATTGGGTGTTTTATGTTGTGGTATTTCAAGTTTCAAAAATGATCATTTAATCTCAAAGGCACCTCGTTCAGTTGCAGGACAAACAACTCGAATATTTTATGAAAGGTAGTCCTATAAACATTTATAATTTTTTCGAATTACATAACTTTAAAGATAAACTTTTTAACTACGCGATGTTAATGTGGTTAAAAATAGTTTACGACAAGGAATAAATTTACTATATGCAACAATTAATTTAAGGTAGAACACCACAGTTACAAAGATTTTTACTAAAAGTTAGATATCAACTTAGATATTAATTTTTGGCTGACAAAAGTATAGTGCGATCGAAAGCTCAGATTATGATGTATCCATCGGTAATAGTTTCATCGTTTACCGAATGTTCTATTTCGTAATACAGTTTGCTGAATTTAAAGCTTAAAAAACAGTTTTTGGTCATTTAAAAAATTTGATTAGCTTAGTTTTTTCTGCAATTTTGAAAAAAGTTAACGAAAAATAGGGGGAAACTTTTATATGTGGTTTGGAGTAAAACGTAATTCAAAATTTTAAGAAAATTGAAAAAATCGACGTTTTTAAAAGAAAAATCAAATAAAAAAATCCTGAATTAGTTTGTTTAACAAATATAATTCAAAGTATTGATTAGACTTGTGTCTAACTATTTCCAAACTTTCATTAAAATCTGAGCGAATCGAATTTTTTTAGTTTTCATTTAAATTTTTTTGATTTGACGCCGAGAAACTAGATTTCGACACGTTTGTTTAAAGATATCTTTTACGATAGAGAGATTTCAGATGGGCCAGTAGCCGAGTGGTTAACGTGTCGGACTCGGATCCTCGGACCTGTAGTTTAAAGTAAAAAATTGTCAAAAATTGAATGAGCAGGTCAAAGTACGTTATTAAAAATTAATTAGAAAAAATCTGCCATCAAAATCTAACTGTGGTGTTCTACCTTAAGGGGATATGACATTTTTATGTCTTAAGGCTGGTTCATATTTATGTAAAAACGTCCTTTGGACAAAGTCCAAAAGACAAACACAGTGTAAATGTATGTAAAAATGTCCTTTGGACTTTGTACAAAGGACGTTTTTACATAAGTATGAACCAGCCTTTAAACGGATAAATTGCTAAAAAATTTAAAAAAAAAACTTTTTTGCGTTATATATATATATATATATATATATATATAGTATCGGTTTTTTCGTGATTGCTTTTTATTTTTTTTTGGTTAAAAAAATAAATAAATTTTACTATAGTCAGCTGGTTTTCATTAAGTTTTAATGATGGCCTGGCTGAAAAATGTTTCACCGGTTGAATTGACGCCTTTAATTGACTCTAAATAAAATAAAAACAAGAAATAAAGAATTACTTTTTATATTACATTGCGCTAATTAGATTAATTAAATTAATATCGTTATGAGTTTTTAACTAATCAAATTAAACTTAAAAAATTAAGGTTAAGTTTTTTTTCATTATTAATTGTTTTATAAGGTCTTACTGGGCAGTTTTTTATAAATGAAAAATCGCGATTATAACATAAGAAATCTCGCAAAATTAAGAACAATAAAATTAAAATATTTACCACGGCTGTTACTATAGCAAAAAAACCACAATTCTAAATTTCAAACTGTTAATTTGTTAACTGTTAATTTAATTAAAGAAATTGTTGCAAATAAAAATCCAATTACAACAAAACCTTTTTAAAACTCAACAAAAGAATTATTTATAACAGCTGGAGTTGTAAAATGGGTAAAAAGTTGTAAATTCTTCTAAGCCTAAGCCCAAACCAAACCCTTTTTTTATTCAGAGCTTTAAGTTTCCAATGTTTTACGAGGCTCTACCATTCCAAAACCACCGTTACCATTTACAATTAAGGATTTTAATCTAGAGAAAGTCAACCAACAAAGGTTTGTGCAGAATTTAAAAATAAGTGAGACATATAGTAACGGCTTGATTGTTTAAATAACAAATGGGGCATTTGGATAAATAAAAACAACAATATTTCCTAGTGATTTTCCCCGGAACTTCGAGATCCGAAGTTTCGGAATGGAGCTCCGGTTTTTAGAGTTCCGGAGCAACTTACGGTGCTTGAAAGCTCCCAAACTCCACCGTATGTTTATATTAATTTTATAAATTTCAATGACTAATGCTATAAATGTTTTTGTCAATTTTATTTTGTAAACTAATATTTTTTTCAAAACGTAATTTTAGTTTGGTTTCGTGAAAAACCCGTAACGAGTCTTCATGCTTTCTAGTCGAGTCTGATGTTTGGTTAATTATATTTATATTTAAGGTAGAACACTACAGTTCCAAAAATTTCTTTGATTTTTTCAAAAACAACCACTCGTGGGTTTTCGGGGGTCCTGATTACGAATCCGAACTTCGTTTTTTGATTTGACCCCTGAGGGGGCGCTAGGGGGGGTTGCGACCTCCCCTAGGAGGGGCACTCTGACTCTACCCCGGTTTTACTTCAAAACCACCTTAAAGTACGTACTCTGGGTTCAATACAGTATTGAATAATGTACATTTTTTTAATTAAAAAGTTAAAAAAATTAAAAAAAAGTTAAAATTAAAAAAAAAATTTTTTTGGTGTAAAAAATAACTCCCAGGGGGTTTCGAACCTATGCTGAGTCTTACGCTCTAACCACTCGGCAACTGCTCCGTCTCAGATTCTGTGTTAAAAAGTACTTTTAAACGAATGTTTCAAAATGTAGTTTCCCGACGTCAAATCAAATTCATCCGTTGCAAAATTATGAAAATTTGTTTACAGACCGATTTTAACAAAATATATATAAAAATGGAGAACTCAACGGGTTAGAAACATTGGCGTTGTTTATTTAAAAATCGTATAGAGATCTACTGAGAAATTAGGCTCCAAAGTTAATAAAATTTTCTCAAAAAACTTTTCAAAATGTCGGGTTTTCTCGAGTTTTTTCTATACGATTTTGCTGAAAACAACAGGAAAGTTTTATCTACTCGTCTTCTAATTACGTACAAAAAATTTTAAAAATCGACATGCACAAAAAAATTTTATATGTCATTTTGTGAAAAAAAACCTGCGATTCATCGGAATCCCCTTTGTGGACCATTGCCACAGCTTATTTTTAATTTTTATGTTTCATCAAAATATAAAAAATGATGTTCAGGACATGAGGATTAATACAGTATGTAGTTTTTAAAAATTGGTTACAGCTGTAATGAACAGTGACTGTACAAAGTTTGTGCGGTTTTAACTGTAGTGTTCCACCTTAATTTTATTGCTAAGAATTTTATGTATTTTCGGTTGTGTATTCTTTATAGTTTGTTTATGCGATATGGGTAAACGCGTTGTTTTATCGTTCCGAAGTGAGCCAGGTATTAGGGCTGGTTCATACTTCTGACAAAACGTCCTTTGGACAAAGTCCAAAGGACAATTTTATAAAAGCCAAAACGTCCTTTAAACAAGCCAAAACGTCCTTTGGACTTTTGCTTTTGGACGAAGCATGAACGCTACTTAGAATTTGTCCTTTGGAAAAAGTCCAAAGAACAAAATCCAAAGGGAAAAGTCCAAGAGACAAAAGTATGAATACGTTGTCCTTTGGATTTTGTCCTTTGGACTTTTCCCTTTTGACTTTTACCTTTGGACTTTTCCCTTTCGATTTTGTCCTTTGGAAAAAGTCCAAAGGACAAAAGTCCTTTGGACTTTGTCCAAAGGACCTTTTGTCATAAGTATGAACTAGCGCTTAGAGGCAGGTAAGAGACAGATGAGAGGCAGGTTAGAAAACATTTAACTTTAAAGTTGGTAGCTTGTACATAAGACAAAAAATATTTTGAGAAATTGTTCAGTTCTTATAAGGACACATCGTTAATCTTTTTTTGTCGATTTTTTATGCAAATAATCATTCCTGCTTACATTTTTTGAATTTGATTGGTTTCTATTTGGCTCTGGAACTTGAAGTAATTTCGGCACTGGATTTTTTAATGATGAGTTTAATTGACTCTAAAATTCAAAGTAAATTAATTTCCAAATAAGTTTTAATTTTATACAAAACTAGCCTTGGAAAATGCTTTAAGAATAGCACTGGAAAAAGGGGTGATTTCTTCTCCGGGCGTAGACTAGTCTGAGATGGAAATCATGTGGATTATAGGAAATTTGCACCTGTTTCGTGTAGCGGCTTACTGATTAAAAATTTTAGACCATTTGATAATGATGTGTTTATACGGTGAGCTAATTAAATAACACTGTTGCAATTTGTCAATAGTCTAATAAAAAGGCAATTGAAAAAAATCATACTAACAGCAATCTTTGACAAGTGCGAAATCACTACTCTTTTAAATAGAAAGTTATGTTTTGTTTGTAAGAAAATAACTATTCTGCGCTTGTCAAAAAATGCTGTGAGTAACTTGAAATAAATTCTGCACTGGGGTCGCATTCTGACGCACGGTTAAAATTTATCCAGGGATAACTTTTTTTACTTGCATAAGGATGCGAGTGAAAAATCAATTTTACCCAGGTTAAAGTCGGGTTAAATTTTTTTTATTGTTTTAAGAATAAGAATTTATCTTACTCAAGAGGTGGATAAATATTTTCTCCCGTAGGATTAATTTAATAAAAAATAAAATACGCGCATTGACTAATTTTTTTTATTTTGCGCGAGGTGGTTTTGCGGCGCGAGTAAAAAAATTAAAGAAAAATTCATTGCAATCATTTTCTGTCCCATCTGCGGCAGTTTTTTTATTTACAATATATTTATTTTTTTTATTTTCATTGAAATGGATTTATCGGGGTTAATATAAGTGCTTCTTTAGAATGTGACCCCTGGATTGTTTGATGATGCGTTAAATTGACTCTAAAACTTAAAGTAAATTATTTATTTTTTTAAAATATGTAATCAATTCATTAACTTAAAAATTATTAGTTTTCATTTATAAAAAACTTTTATAGGAAAATACTAGTGAAATACTAATGAACGCAAATAGAAGCTTTTTATTTTTTAATCCACGTGATTTTTTTAAAATATATAAAAAACTTTAAAAAATAAAAAAAGTCACAGCTACTACTATTTTGTTACGATTCTAATTTATTTTGTTATAGCATAACAACGATATTTCGCTTAGATTATAGTTGCCAAACGCAAAACAACCTCGAGATAAAAAGCTAAGGAAGCAAAAACTGCCGGATATAGGGTAGCTGACTTAATTTCGGCCACCTTTTTCATTTTTTAAAATTCTTAAAACTCTTTGATATCAATATTAGAATTTATTTAGCTGATAATGACGAGAATACAAAAAAAAATTTACCTTAAGTTTTTTTATCCTTTGTTCCAAGAAATATTTTCTTATCTAAAGAAATTATGTTCGATTTGTATTGTAAGATATGTAGGTAAAATTTTCAAATATGAATTTTATAAAATTGAAAGCAATACTTGGCCGATCAAAATTTATTTTTTGTTGAATCAAAAGCAAATTTTGTTTTTTTAAATTAATAAAGCCACTTTTTTAAATTTAAAGTGAGTTTTTGTTAAGTGATGTTGCATGGGCTGACTGTTTAGTTATGCAAAATCTTAAAAGTTCATAATATGGTTTTTTATATCAATATCATTTTAGACTAACATTAAAATTGTTACATCATTTCAAAATTTATCAAAAGCACTTTCAGATTTATATACATCTTGGTTAGGAAAACAACATTTCATGAGATGGTGTCCAGAAGAAAAACCTGCAAAATATCTTTCGAAAAAAATATTTTCTTTGAGCAGTAACTTATTCGCTATTTAAAACTTTTAAAGCTTTTTTAAAGTTTTTAAGATTTTTTAGCTTGATTTTAAAGTTTCGCTTAGGCTTAGGGAAAAAAGTTTTCTTTAGTTGAGAATTTAAAGGTGTTTCAGAACATGTTCTTTCCAAAGATATTTTGCAGAATGTATTTTTTCCAGGGACCCATGAGTTATGATACACAGGAAGCATTAAAGAAAAATAATATTTTAACAGTTTTTTTTTGCGTTTTTATAATCTATTATATGCTTTAAAATTTGTAACAATCCATTTTGAAACTATAAAAAATATTAATACTATTATTAATATAATATTATTAATATTACTATAACTAATATTAATAAAATAATAAAAATATTCATTCAATTTATTAATACAAATTCACATAATTCTATGGAAAAAAATTATTTAAAAATCGATTCTAAAAGTCCGTTTTACAAGTGTTTAGATAATTTAGTTTTTATTTTAGTATGTTAAAATGTTTTTGAGGTAAAAATGAATATTTTGTGTTTTTTGAATACTGGACAACCCGTGATTTATATTTCATTAAATAAACCTTGGTGTAAAGTAAAGATTTTATTTTTTCTAGGTGTTTGATTTTAAAAAAAAATTTTTCTTGGCTTATCCAGTTCTATATTAAATCAAAACAACTTCCATCAACGTTAATAAAATAATATACTCAAAAATATCTTAGTTTGGTTTAAAATCTAAATGTTTGTTTGATATTGTTTTAAGCCAACAATGTTTTTTAGCTTATATAAGTTGCAACTTAAACGAAAACTGTTGATCTTTAAAAAAAAATTAAAGCAATTTACATTTTATTAAACAAATTCTAAACAGTCTAGCACCTTAAAAATTTTTTTTTCATATTAGATTAATTTACTATTTTTTAATATAAATTTTACCCTATTTCCGAACCGTCGATCTCGTTTATGCTGCGCAGCTTGAAATCCCTCGAAAATAGCAAGTTGGAGGAGTAAGAATAAAATAACAAAGTTAAAAAGCTCCATTTCCAGCAAAAACTAACACTTTTCAACTACGTGTAAAATTATAGTCTATTATTAAAATTCGGATTATTGCTCTAAATTAAAACGTCAATGAGATGTTTGTAATTACCGTGTCATTTTTGAAATGTGTCACTTTATTTCCCTGTGCGTAATATCACGGATTATCAGAATATGGAAATAGTTTGTTTAAAAATTTTTACGGCAATTTCACGCAAATGCCTCTAAATCGGGTTGCAAAATAAACTCCCCTCTATTCGTAAGGTCGTCATTGTTGTTAATTTTTAATTAATAGTCAATTCATTATTGTAGCAAATAACCAGAGAGAACTTTTCTTAAAATACCAGAACTTTAGCAAACATGTTAGAATAGTATATTAACAAATTTAAAATAATTTTTGTGAGCTTTTTTGTGGATAATTTCGGTAAAACTTAATTGTACCGAGGTTTCGGAATCACAACACCACGTCGTCGTTACTATGGCGAAATGAGCCACAGTTCGTATAAAACATACGTGCCTGTGACTTATTCTAAATTTAAAACAGGACCTTATTAACTACAGAATGAGTCACAGTCACGTGTATTTTATAATGACAGTGGCTTATTTTGCCGTAGTAACGACGACGTGTTCTATTGTCAAAGATATTATTTGTTTTGCACTAAAATATATCGTGGACTGGGATGGGATTAAAAAAACTATAGATAATTGCGTCTTGCTAACAAAATAACCAATTTATAAAAAAGTAATGTCAGTGCGTAGATGGGTAATATTTCTGAATTTTACTCTTTTACGATTTTTAAAGGCCAAAAAAAGCGTTTAAAACGCGGAAAGGAAAAGACGGAAGTAGGCTAACTGACTTAATTTCGGCCACCTTTTTTTATTTTTTTGAATAAGTTTTATCTGGCTTTTTCAATCAAGCCAAAATTTGGCCTAAAAATCAAACAATAGCTATATTTGTTATTCCAGTGCAAAATTTGAATACTTCTGTTAGATTTAAAAATCAGTGAAGGTTTAAACTTTTTTTTAAAGTGGCCGAAGTTAAGGTGCGTGCCATTTATTTCGGCTATTTACAAAAAACTGGCCATAACTATTGCTTAAACGAACAACAAAAATTTTCTAAAGGTTGCAAATTTACCCTTAGGTATTTTTCTTGGTACATATAACTTAATTTTTTCCGTTTGCGAACTTTAATAGTGTTTAGCAAGACTTTAAATAATTATGTCAAAACCTTAAAAAAACAAGTTTTAATAATTTGTATTTTTTGTTTAATTTTTATTTTTCGCTTAAAAAACGTCAAAACAAAGTCAAACAAGCAAAAAAAATTCTTTATAAATACGGTAGTACAATGATATTTAAAAACAGCAAAAAACGGCAGGTTTTTTCACCTAAATTTTCAGGTGGCCGAAATTAACGGATTTTTAAAATGCGCAGTTAATTAAACTCATTGCAAAATGATCTTGAAGAAAATATCAAACCATGAAAATTAACAATTTTGAGCCTTAAATAGAAGATATTTTAAGGTTATATATTGCTTCGTTCTAAATTTGATGTAGTTTAAACACAAAACAAAAATTAGGAAAATCACAAAAAAATCTTTTTTGTATGAAAATGTTAAAAATGTATAATAACAAAAATAAAATACTTTTGAAAAAACACTTTATTCAACATTAATCCAGTTACTTTTGTGCTAGTTCTTTTGTGTTTTAAAAATAAGCCAATTTTCTAACACCCTAAATTGGTGGCCGAAATTAAGGCGTGGCCGAAATTAAGTCAGTTACCTACAGAAAAATTTTTGCGTTTTGTGATAAACTGATTATGATAAACTACGCATTCTGTAACGTTGTCGCGATATTCCGACCATCCATATACACCGAGACGCAAAACGCCATACACAGTCCACGTGTTAGCAGCGATAACAATCGATAAAAGGGATATCTTTTATATGTATTGATCTTTCAGCTGTTGAGATCTCGTAGCTTAACCCGTTGCTGTGATTGCTTTTTCCTTCCAGTAAGCGAGAAAATTAAAATATTTAAAGTTCGTACGGTAGCAATTATGCATATTTTAACGCATTACCTAGTTATGATATAAGTGACACGCAGAGTTAAAAGGGATGTTTACAAATAGCAATAGTCAGTGAAAGATAGCAACACTGTGGTACAAAAGATTTACATGTACATGTAAATCGGGATACATGTCAGGCGGTACATGCAAAGGTTTGACTGTGGTAACCGGGAAAAGGGCGATCACGAAAAAGTGGATTTTGCGTAAATTTTTTACCAGATTTAGGGTGAATGGAGACGAGGGAGTTTAGAGCTGGAACTTAGAGCTGGAAGTTGGGAACTTGAAGCCGAAAATAAAAATTGTAAAAACGTTTACCTAGAACTAAACAAAGCCTAAATCTATGCCCAAACGAAGCCTAAATCTGCCGTGATGAAGGTGTGCTATGTTTCGAAAATTAAATTAATTAAATTAGATTAATTGAAATTAATTAAATTTATGACTTACAGACGTGCGTACTTTGGAAAAATCAAGACTTATTGTGTTGTAAAATTAAATAGATTTTATGTTTATTTAAATAACCACAGTTGCACAGAATGGGTCACTTCAACTGTAAATTTATCAAATATCCCAGTTTAGATATGTCTATAATTTAGTTAGTCAGTAGGCATGTTTCTATTTTTTATTGCTTCTTAAAAGAGTTCCCACTTTTTAAATCCGATTTTTGAAATATATCACTTATAATAACTAGCAATTACGTTTCAAGTTAGACAAAAGTTCTTGGCATGTTATAAGTAACTGTTGAAGTGTGAACAAAACCGTCTTTTTAGTCATTTTATGCTAAAATTAATTTATATTTATTTATTTACGTGTATTTTAAGGTGATATTTAAAATACTTGTGAGATTCTTGGTGCACCAATTGCGGAGCTTACCGTATATTAAAATTTTTGAATTATTTAATTCAAAATTATAAAAAAATATTCCTAAAACAAGAATACACGAAATTTAATAAATAAAGAAAAGAAAAATGAGAAATAAAGAACAAATTATACGGGCTATGTGTGGATCCAACCTAAATGCATGCGTATGCATATGTTTATCTGTATACGTATGCATATGTTATGCATACGTATGCATAAATTCATATGCATACCTATGCATAATTTTTCTTAGTTATATGCAGACGTATATGCATTTTTCCGCAAAGAATATGCATACGTATGCAATTTTTTGAAACTTTTATATATAAGTATGCATTTTTTTCTAACTTTCATGCATACGTATGCATAAAAGTTGCAAAAAATGCATACGTATGCATATAATTTCCGGAAAAATGCATACGTATGCATATAAGTTGCAAAATATGCATAGGTATGCATATTTTCTTAAAAAAGAAAAATTTTTTTTTCTTAATTTCCAAAATATGTATACGTTTGCATATTTTGCAACTTATATGCATACGTATGTATTTTTCCGGAAAGTACATGCATACGCATGCATTTTTTGCAACTTTTATGCATACGTATGCATAAAAGTTAGAACAAAATGATACACATGCATAAAAGTTTTTAAGAAATGCATACGTATGCATATACTTTGCGGAAAAATGCATACGTATGCATATAACTGAAAAAATATGCCAAATTATAATCTCAAAAATATCCAAAATCATAATTTCCAAAATATGCATGCGTTTGCATATTTTGCAACTTATATGCATACGTATGCATTTTTTTCGGAAAGTATATGCATACGTATGCATTTTTTGCAACTTTTATGCATACGTATGCATAAAAGTTAGAAAAAATGCATATGCATTAAAGTTTTAAAAAAATGCATACGTATGCATATAAATTGCAAAATATGCAAACGTATGCATATTTTGTAAATTATGATTTTGGATATTTTTGAGATTATAATTTGGCATATTTTTTTAGTTATATGCATACGTATGCATTTTTCCGCTAAGTATATGCATACGTATGCATTTTTTAAAAACTTTTATGCATGTGTATCATTTTGTTCTAACTTTTATGCATACCTATGCATAAAAGTTGCAAAAAAATGCGTGCGTATGCATGTACTTTCCGGAAAAATACATACGTATGCATATAAGTTGCAAAATATGCAAACGTATAGATATTTTGGAAATTAAGAAAAAAAAACTAAAAAAATATGCATACGTATGCATATGAATTTATGCATACGTATGGATACCATATGCATACGTATGCATACAAACATATTCAAACGTATACATTTAGGTTGGATACACACATAGCCCGTATAATTTTTCTTCATTTCTCATTCTTCTTTTCTTTATTAATTAATTTTCATATATTCTTGCTAAAACTAAAATACTAAACTCAAATTTCCGTTTAAATTGATTTATAAAGATTAGTTTAAATGCCAGGTAAAACCTAATTATTAATTTGACAATAAACTTATTACTGTTTTTCACTATAAAATAGTTTACCGAATTTTGCACCAATAGCGAAAATTATTTCTATTTTTATTTAATATGTTCTATTTAACCTATCTTTTTATTTATGAACTGTGCCAATAAAATTGATGATTTAATTAATCCTTTTTTTTAAATTAGATTTATAATTTTGTGTGAATGCCGATGAACCTATTAGATTTCTATGAATTAATTTTGATTAAAACAAAATCAATTTTCTCGTAACAGATTTTTTTAATTAATAAATATACGACAAAAACAATGGATTTCTTGTCTTATATTATATTTTTTTTAAACTATAATAACTAAATCAGTTTTTACAAAGATGCTATTGTTTTGTGATTCTTCAACTCACCGTTTTTATTTAATACAACTTAAAAAACACAAAATTATATTAAAACCAATATAAAATTATGTCAACATAAAAAGTGTAAAGAATTTTAGCAAGAGCTTAAAATTTTGCCAGCATAAAAAGTGTTACAATCTAAAAATAATAACAATTTTTCTCACTAAGCATTTATTTTATTCTTATTATATTCTTATTTGAAACAATGTTAACAGAAAAATATACTAATATGAATGAAAAAAAAACAAAAACGATAGAAAAAAATCCCAGTTGTTTATAGGCTCATGTTTCTAACACATTACTATCGCGTCGTTACTACGGAAAAATGAGCCACTGTCATTATAAAATACACGTGACTGTGACTCATTTGGTAGTTATTAGTGTCCTGTTTAAAATTTAAAATGAGTCACGGGCACACATAATTTATAAGAACTTTGGCTTATTTTGTCGTAGTAACGACATATGGTAAGTTTTCTTCGATTCCGACTCAGACGCGGATTCTGTCGATATAAACACTTTTTTGTAACATGCTTTTTAAAACAAATACTGCGCTAAAGGTTCTTTAATAAATTTCTTACGCATTTCATGCACACAAGGAAAATGAACACAGGGGTGAAATTTATTGCTTCTAACGCGACACTCAAATTATTAAAGCATATTTGATTTCTTGCGCAGGAAAATGAGCAATGTTCATCCGAGCTTTGAGCCCCGGAGCAGATTTCCGTTTTAAGAACTCCGAAGCGACCCTGGAACTCCACCTTGTTTTTGTATACTAATGTTATGAATATTTTATAAGTTATAATGCAAAAATTATTTCGGTATATTTTTTTTGTAAACCTTAATTTTTTTTCAAAATTTATCGAAAACAATAAAATAGACCTAAAAAAGGAAATAAAATAATTCAACTGTCAACCGCACGAGACGGAGGGTGATGTCAACGGAAGTTCAGCTAAAAGAACACTGGGCCAGGAAGAAAGTCAGGTAAATTTGCATGCTTATAAATGCTTGACGGAAAAAGAATACTTGAAGAGTCTCAACTTTCCCTGGGGAAAGTCCGAACCTGTATATGCAAAGAGACGAAACAGGTTTCATGTTTTACTTTTATATGTTAAATTATTTCAGAATTTCTATTTAAAAAATTTTAATAAAATAATCGTTGATTATAATTTTTCTTATCATGTGTTTTCAGATAATATGGAAGTTTTAACAAGTAAGGATTTTATTTCTGTTAGTAGGTTCACCATTACTTTTGTAATATTTAGGACTAAAAACTTTTCTTTATTCCCTTTAGAAACTCGGAACTCCAGGAAACATTACTTGTGGGTATGACCATTGTTTATATCAAAATTTTCAGCGCATGTAAGATAAGTAAAAAATCAGTTTTTTGGCACAGCGTTTATTGGGTAAAAGTGAAGTCATAACTCTGTAGAATGCTTTAAAAATCTAACACAATCTTTTTTTGCGAAAGCGACCAACGTTCTTTCATTTTATTTCATTAAATTTCTTTTATTTCAGCATTTTTTAGATATTCTTTTGATTAACACTATTATCATTTGAATATTTTGACATTACCATGGTAATAAATAGGTCTTTGATAAAATACCGATTTCCTTATGTCGACATAAGTAGACAAAAATGGACGGAAAATCGAAGGAATTTTTCAGTTTTTGAGGTCTTGAGGCATTTATATCACAATTTAATTGCGTGATGCAATTATAATAATTCTAAGCTTTCAAACAATTCCAATGTATATGGGTAATACACCATATATACAGTTTTTTTTAAGTGTTTGCATTTTCTATAATATCTGCAGTGAGTGGACAAGTGAGAGAGTGAGAGTGAGAGCAAGCTAGCGATATATTTTACGATAGAGTTTTAAAATAAAATTAAAACATGGTTTTGAATACTATATTTTTCTGAAAATTAAAAGAAAATTAAACAGTGACATCCTTAATAAATCTAACTTATTAATAATAGACGACTTTGATAAAACTTTGTAGAAAAGTAGCTAAACTTTAGCTAAAGACGTAGGTTTAAAGTTCCGGAGTTATAGGGGGTGACAAAGGAATTTGGCGATATTTCTCAAACAAGACTTCGTAAACGTAGCATTGCCAAATTTTATGAGGTGTTTTTTATATTCAACTGTTAATTTGCATTTATAAATTAATATTTTATTTTAATATAAATAAAATTAATATTGAAATTATTATAGATTTTGATTTATTTTGTCAATCATATCAATATTTTCTTAGTTAACTTATAAGCAAAATTCTTTAACTAATTTCAGTTTTGAATGGTACAAACAAAAAATACGGCGGAATTTAAAAATCGCGCCAAGAAAAAACACGCGTTTCTTTTGAATTTCTAAAGTGAAAGTTTTAATTTTTCACAAAATACCTATATAATATATTACGAAAATTCGTCAGCTCAGTGCATTTGCAATTTTTTTTTTAAAAATTGGTTTAATTCTTTGTGAATGCGCTGTTTAGTTGCGGAGTTCGTATAGCGTTTTGCCACTCGGAGTACCAAATCAGCACCTTTTAACATTAAACTCTAATGACGTGTCCTATTCGGCGTTGCAAACGCTCTTTATGGCCTCAAAACTCAAAGGGGTTTAATTTTTGAGGTAATTTTGTAATTTTATTGTGTGTTTTAGATTAATTTTTTTAAGGTTTGATTGTGATCAAAATGGCGGCGTCTGTAATAAAGCAAAAGCTCGCCATCGCTTCTCAAAATGTCAAAGGGAACGTCGCTTATTTTCAACACAACATCAGCACGACGAAAACGAAAGTGGCGCAAAAGTTATCCTCCCTGAAAAATCGAAGATCTCAAAGCCAACCGGTGATAAACGAACAAAATTCGTAAAAATTAAAATCATTTTGAAAAAACTAGCTTTACACTTTTTTTGTGAAAAATTAGTTTTTATTTTTAAGTCAATTATTTGCAGAGTTTTATAAGAAATTTTTTGATCAGTTGTTAATAAATCAATTCTGAAAAGGAAAAACATTCCAATTAAAATAGAACTTCACAGTTTTGAACACTTGGACTACAAGTCGCGTATCATCATAAATATTAATTTTTGGCCCATAAAAATGGGGTGCTATAAAAAGTTAAGACTCTGTGCTATCCAAGGGTTATAAAAACATCACCGAAAAGTTTGCCCAGTTCGCAAAAGATGTTCATGGATTCTACCTCTGAAAACCACAATAAGGCCTTTTAAAAAAATTGATTCGTTATTTTTGGGCGCAATTTTATAATAAATTAGGGTAATATAGGGGTAGCTTTCAGAGGTGGTTTGGGTTCAAAATGATCTCAGAATTTTTTTAAATTGCAAAAAAGACTTTTTTTAGAAAAATATATAGTAAAAAAAATCTTGAAGTCAAGAATACATGAAAATTAATTAATATATTAATTAATTTTCATGTATTCTTGCTGAAGTCCTTTTTTAATCGTTTATAATAAAAAAATGGTAAAAGCCTATATCTAACTATTTCCAAACTTTCGTTTAAAAATAACGAATCAATTTTTTTTTAATTGACGCCGAGAAACTACATTTTGAACCATTCCTCTAAAAGTTGCTTTTAATTGAAAATCTCAGCTGACCTAGTAGCCGAGTGGTTCGTACGTCGCGCTCGTATCCTCGAATCCATGGGGTCCGGTAGTCGCTCGACCATATTTTAAACGCCAAAAAAATTTTTTTTAATTTTTATCTTTTTAATTTAAAAAAATGTTTTATTATTTAAGATACGCTAAATAGAAAATAAAAAAATAGAATATTTTTGGTAATAAACTTTATTAATGTTTTGTATTTTTGACATGTACTTTATTGATGTTATTTTATGATTGTGGACGATAACATTTTTTTACAGAAAAATGAATGTCAAAAATTGAATCAGCGGGTCAAACTACGTATAGTAAGATGTAATTCAAAAATATCTGTCGTCAAAAAAAACTGTGAAGTTCTACCTTAAGCGTATTTTATAGTGTTATAAATAATCTTATGCAAAGTGCTTTTTCATTTAATGCAATTTATTTTACATAAACAATTAATAATAATAATTTATTTAGTAATTAATATTTTTAGAGATGAATCTACACTGCGTCGGTCACGATCCTGGAGAGATCGACTGCGCCCATCACCGAATTTGTTCAGAAAAACCGCTGAAACTTCGCCAGACGCAAAAAACTCGAACAACACTCAGTAATTAAAGCATAACGGAGCTCTGGAGCTCTCTCCGCCTTTTAAAAAAATATTCTAAAGTTTTTTTAGTATTTATTTAAAGTATTAGCTAAATCAAAATTTAAAAACTATTTTATGTCGTTTAAGTTATACAAGTTGCATGGTGCTTGAAAAAAAGTTAAATTTTTCGCAAAAAAAAAAACAAAATACAAACGACACTCAGTAATTAAAGCATAACGGAGCTCCGGAGCTCTCTCCGCCTTTTAAAAAATATTTTAAAGTTTTGTTAGTATTTATTTAAAGTATAAGCTTAATCAAAATTTGAAAACTATTTTATGTCGTTTAAGTTATACAAGTTGCATGGTGCTTGAAAAAAAGTTAAATTATTCGCAAAAAATAAACGAAATACAAACGACACTCAGTAATTAAAGCAGCAGAGCTTCGGAACTTTGTTTTTTTTAATAATTAATCTAAAACTTATTTTACTTAGAAATATTTTAAAGTTAATTTGGCCACGATTTGAAAACTGTCTTTCATGTCGTTTTAAAAAAAGGTTGCGGTTGTTTAAACTGGTTGTTATTTTTGGCATGTGCAAATTTATGAAATAAAACTGCTAATGGCAGGACAGATCGTCATGTCGTCTGTTAAATTTTATTGAAGCCACTTTTGAAAGTGTACTGTTTTTAATATCAGTGCAAGCTCCTAACGCAATAGCTTTATTTGTAAAATTATTATCAAAACAAACATTGCAAAGTAATCATTTAAAAACCGTTCCAATTTAGAGAGCAAGAAATACATCGGGATTCTCGGTCGTGGAAAGAGAGACTGCGCCCATCACCGAAATTATTTAGAAAATCCAGGGAAAATAATTATAATAATTATAATTATAATAATTATAAATTATAATTATTAAATTAATTATAAGTTATAATTATTATAAATTATAATTATTATTATTATAAGTTATAATTAATTATTAAATTAATTATAAATTATAATTATTATAAATTATAATAATTATTATTATTATAAATTATAATTATAATTAATTATAATTAATTATTAAATAATAATTATAATTAATAATTATAATTAATAATAATTATAATTAATAATTATAATTAATAATTATAATAAATATATAATTAATAATTATAATTAATAATTATAATTAATTATTAAATTAATTATAAATTATAATTATTATTATTATAAATTATAATTATAATAATTATAAATTATAATTATTATCAAAACAAACATTGTAAAGTAATCATTTAAAAACCGTTCCAATTTAGAGAGCAAGAAATACATCGGGATTCTCGGTCGTGGAAAGAGAGACTGCGCCCATCACCGAAATTATTTAGAAAATCCAGGGAAAATCCAGCAGACGCGGACACCGCGACCAACACTCGGTATTTTTTAACAAAGCACTAAAGGCTGGTTCATACTTATGACAAAACGTCCTTTGGACTTTGTCCAAAGGACAAATACAGCGTTAAAACGACCTTTGGACAAAATCCAAAGGACGTTTTTACGTTTTTAATTTTTCCAAATTTTAAGAGCTTTCATACTTCGTTTAAAGAAAAAAGTCCAAAGGACGTTTGTGCTTGTCCAAAGGACATTTTGGCTTTTCTAAAATTTTCCTTTGGACTTTAATAATAATAATAATGTTTATTTTGTCAGTAAGAAATTACTACAAAAAAGGCAAGTAAAGGTACATTTAGTACAATTTAATTACTTCCTATTTACTTAAATACACGACAAAAACTTGACAAATCCACTGTATCAAGCGAAATTTTAAAAACTCTAAGCGATTTTGCATAAACAACACATTCAGGCAAGCTATTCCATACTTTAACACATCTTTGTGAGAAACTAAATTTACGACAATCTAACTTATACTTCTCCGATAATTTTAATTTATACATATGACCACGCGTAAAATATGGTGAATTTTCAAAAGCAAAAAAATTTACAAATTTTAAATCTACATTTTCATACACTATATTATAGACCATACATAAATCAGATTTTAACCTTCGCAATTCTAATGAATCAAGATATAAAGCTTTTAAACGTGATTCATAATCACTATATGGAACATTGCACCGCTGACAAATTTTGCGAGTAAAAAACTTTTGGATTCTCTCCAATTTTTTGATATCGCTTATCATATATGGATTAAACACTGAAATATTTGACTCTAAGAGGGGTCTTACAAAAACTTTGTAAGCACGTAAGAGTAAAAAAGGATTGTCAGTATTAAAGCAACGCAAGATAAGTCCTGCTCTAGAATAAGCTTTAGCTGCTATTTTTGCACAATGAGTGGAAAATTTTAGGTCATTTGTAATCAATACTCCTAGATCTTTAATATGATTTACAGAAGCAATGTTAGTGTTTTTTAATGAATAAGACGATGCAGGTATCAAGCTGTTTCCTATTGACAGAACATTACACTTTTCAATTGCAACATTTAGCTGCCAAAGATCTGACCATGAGGAGAAATTCTTTAAAGTTTCACACAAATCAGTATTATTATTGTCTTTACGACAATGATAAAACTTTCCATCATCTGCAAACAGCTTGATTTTACATCTTCCAACTACGCAATTTACAATATCATTTATGTACAATAAGAAAAGAATAGGACCAAGTACAGACCCCTGGGGAACCCCAGAAGTAACTACAGCCTTATCAGACATGCTATTTCCAACTACAACCGTTTGTGTGCGGTTTGTTAAAAAAGCTTTGATCCAATTTAACAACTCATAATTTATTCCATAGGCTTTTAATTTGATTAGTAGTTTAGAATTAGTAAACCGAATCAAAAGCCTTGGAAAAATCAATATACATGCAATCAATACGTTCCCCTATGTTTAGGGCTTTGGTCCATTCTTTGAGAACAGATAATAGTTGAGTGCAAGTAGACATCTTTTTCATAAAACCATATTGTTCTTCTGTTATCAAATTATGCTTTCTTTTTTCAATAAACAATAATAGGTCATCAACTATTATCCTTTCTTGCAATTTACATATTACACTTGTTAAACTTACAGGTCTGTAATTTTTACATTTGGACATGACTCCTTTCTTAAATATCGCAACTACTAATGCAGTAAGCCAAAGTACAGGTAGTTTGCCGTTTTTCATGCTCAAATCAAACAATATTGAGAGCGGAAACGCTATTCCAGTATCAATTAGTTTTATGAAAATGGCTGGAAAGCCATCAGGAGTGCGCGAATTTTTATTCCGGAAGTTTTTGAATAGCTTTAAGTACTTTAGCATATGAGAATGGAACTGTGTTAATTGAAGCATTGTGAGGTGCTCTACGTTCAAAAAAGGGCCTATCGCCGTTATCGGCACAAAATACGGAGCTAAAGTAGGCATTTAATAAATTTGCTTTATCCTGATCTCCAACAGCAAAAGAGCCGTCAGGTTTTTCTATCGGTGGTAATGAGTTGTTAGATTTGGTTTTAGAATTAACATAATCATAAAAGCGTTTTAAATTTTTTGAACCTGATCAAATTTTTTTCTTTTTGACAGAAAAAAGTTTTTAAATTCATTCTCATATT
>JASAMX010027198.1:0-13751 GCA_030248175.1 Microlaimidae sp. YZB2_3
CATTCTTTACCAGCAGCTTAAAATATTATTAACTATCATAATTCATAATCCAAGACAAAACATTCCTGTCTTTTACCGGATAGAATAATATAATATGTTAGGGCGAAATATAATATGTTAGGACATGTGACATGGCTAAAATTTTACCATCGTGTACAAATTAACATAGTGAAGGATAATTCTACCCTTCAATAACATGCTTCCCAGCTTCTAGCATTTAAAATAGAAGTAGTTACAAAGCTTCACTATTTAAATGAGCGATTTTAAGCTAATTATTTCATCCCTATTTTTAGAACTATTTTTTAGCAAGTTTAGAATAATTGTAAAACACTTTTAACAAAATAATCGTTAAAATTACTTTTTATAATTTATGAAATAAATACAAAAATGGGGTGAAGCTTCGGAGCTTCGGGTGTTGCTCTGTAGCTCTGAAAAACGAAGTATACTGTAGAGCTGGAATCTCAGAGATTCGCGGGAACAGGAACATGACTAATACTAATACAATACACTTAGATGGGACCACCAGGATTAGAAAAATGTCTGCTTGATTGAGTCAAACACGGATAAACATTGTTGAAAGGGGAAATATAAGAACGTTCCATTTTTTTTTTGAATGAAAGCTTTTTGCTGGTAGAAACTGAATTTTTACAATAAACAACAATACAGTTGATAAAACTTTTATTCCAATCATGTCTATAGCAACGTTTCGGCGATATCAAACACCATTTTTAGGCACTTCTATAATACATACGATACCTAGTTAAAGTAATGAAAACATAAAACACAAGGAATCGCAAGGAATGGTACATAACACACAAAATAATAATTTAAAACATATATACGATAAACTTTGGAAATAAAATATTTTAAATTTTTAAAAAAAAATTTGTGTACCATGATTCCTTGCGTTTCTTTCTATTTTATGTTTTCATTGCTTTAACTACCCTGTACTCCGTTCATGTATTATAGAACTGCCTGAAGATAGTGATTTGGAAACGTTGCTGTAGACATTATTGGAATAAAAGTTTTATCGACTGTATTGTTATTTATTTTTTTTTTGTTTTATTTTTTTAATACTTTTTGATTTATTTAATTTTTTTTTAGTATTTTTTGTTTTTTCAATATTTTTTAAGTAAATAAAATTAACATAATTTTAAAAATAAGAAACAAAAAACATATTTCATTCCATTCTGTGGGTAGAGAAAATTTTACAATATTTTTATGAAATTTATTTATTAAATGTTACTAAAATTGTAATCCAAAAAAGGTAGTATTGACGGCACCTAATTACCTAAAATTCTTTTTCCTTTCGCCTTCCCGCACCCAACCATAAAAAAACTGTAGTGTCACTTCACTTATCAAAAAAATCATTAAGCGCAATACATTTAATTCCAATGCAATTTGGCACGGCTAGCACGGGCAATTTACATCACAGCTTACAGGTAATAATTAAACAAGCAAAAACGGGAAAATATAAAATAAAAATAAAACACAACATAAAACCTTTTATGGACTAGCAAATTTATTATGAAATTATCTTTATGCAGTAAAAGGACATCATTTAAAAACAGAGCAAAAACAAATGTGCATTATAGTTCGCAAGAAGAAGAAAACAAGATAATTACTGTCTGTAAAAAAACACGTGACAAAAGAACTGTTCATAGAAAGAAATGAATGTATTGTCGAACTTTGGAGAAAATGAGAATCGGCATAGAAAAAGTGTCATTAAAGCTTGGGATATATATAAGCCAAATTTATTATTCGGACTTCACAAACAATTGTCATTAGGTAGAAGAAATAACTCTTCTTTTATAGTTTATGTGGACCATAATAGTAACCCAACACATCATGCTCCACAGCTACGATTTATAGTTCATGTAGACCATAATAGTAACCCTAAACATCATGATCCACAGCTACCATTTAAAGTGAGGAAAGTTGCATTGCAACCTCCACCTTGTTTACCCTCACAGACCTTTGTTAAAATATTTCAAAAACTAATGTTTTATATGTATCATAATTCTTTATTTTTTTCGCAAATTACTAAAAAGCGGGGAAAACTTCGAGGAATATTACTAGAAATAACACCTTCCTTGTATGTATGTTAGAAGTCTTTTCTAAGAAGACATATTTATCTACTATGTTTACAAGTCAACACTCGTGTATAATCTTTGATCAAGACATAACATAAAGATTAAAGAACAGAATGAAGCCATATTTTAAGCGAATTAAGTTACAGTCTTAGCTAGGCCAAGCAGGAAGTGTTTGCTGTTAAGTAAGACCGCAATGAGCTTCTTGCAAACATAAGAAGCCATCAAGATTATAAGACCGCAATATCATCTTAATAACATTTTTTTAAAGTTAAAAAAATAATAATCTCAATTAAGATTTTAATTAAAATAGTGGAATTTCGGAATTTCGGTATATTCTAATCTTAGCTTTGCGCGACTTTAAGGCTTGTGTGATGGCCTAAAACGGTGTGAGCATATTAGAATATAAACTTGTCTTCAAATTACTGAGGATAAAATTTGATACAATTATATTTTAACTGCTTATGCTTTAAAACCAGTTGTGATAAGTAAATAAAAGTAAAGTTCTTTATTTTATTAGAAATTACTTCACTTTATCAATCTTGGCAAAAAAAAACTTTCGTAAGCAATGGAGTTCAAAAAGATTTTGTTTTTCACCGTCGATTCTAAAAAAAACCCAGTAAAAACCGGATTAATCAAACTGTTGTCTAATTTAATAACTTTTTAAATTCAAACAACTTATTGCATTTCTCAGCCTCTCTAACAATACTCAGCTTGCTAGCACAAAAAAAAAACCAGGCACACCGCAGTCGGCTATAGAAGAAGCAAGAAGGGCGGATGGTGGCTTACCGGGTCGTAGCGGGAGGGTTCCGGGTCCGACTCCAGAGGGGCGGAGAGGGTGGAGGAGCGTCGGCGACCCTGCTGCTGCTGCTGGCCCCTGTTCGCCTTCTCCTTCAGGGCCCTGGCTTCACAGCGGAGTTTGGCCTTTCGGACCAGGTGATTGCACACAGCCACGGCGTGGAAAGACTGCTGAAATGGACATTAGACACGAGTTAATAACACGCAAGCAAGCCACCGCGGCTGTTAATAACAGTTTTATTAAATGGACTCTACTAAAACGAACGAAACAATTCTATTGTACGTCACGTACATTGTATTACATTAAGCACGACATTTTTCTTTATATAGCATATAGTAATTCTTTAACTGCAACTTCTTAACAGCATTTTGTGTTGAGAATTTCAACGTTATAAAAAAATTTTACACGTGCGGAGAGTCTTTCTTAAAATAAAAATAGATATAAAATATAAAAAATACAAAAAAAAATATAAAAAAATAATTTTGCCTAAAAAGATATTAAAAACAATAAATTAAACTTCAAAAAAATAAAAATTGCTTTTAGAACAAAAGCTTACAATTTAAAAATGAGAAAAAAAAATGATTTGAATTGAGTGAATATATATTGCATTTTGCTTCACCACATGTTACGCATATTGACGACCAATTTTTGAGTTTTTGCTATATTATTTTGATAAAAAAATTAAAATACCTAATTTTTTAAGTGCTTTACAAATAAATTGAAAGCATTACTTAAGGATAGGGATGGAAGAGTTTTTTCTGATACGAATATCACAAAGGAAGGGGCTCCCAATTTTTTACATCAAAAATTAAATAAAAGAATCTCAACAGGAGGTTTCTTGTAAAGGAAGTTTTCATTAAAATTTTTTTTTTGGATGATTTAAAAATAACAACGCAAATTTCTATCCTCTCAGTTTCCATAATATATACGCTGATTGCCCTATCTCGTTAATTATAATTACTGTATGTGTTGTACACACATTATCGAGAGGAAAATATTACAAAAACTTGATGAATATTATATTTTGTAAAAACATTTATAAAGCAGACAATAAATTGAACATAACGTAAAAAAGTAAAAAATAAGTGTTTTAATACCCAAATATTAACCCTTCGGGATTCTTTCCGCTGCAAATCCGCAGAACAAATTCTGTGCCACCGCTGTTCAGTGTTAAACTCTGCGTTTTTTTCGCAGTCCGCGTGAAGCTTAACACTGAGCAGCGGTTGCGCGAAATCCTTCTGCGGATTTGCAGCGTTTTTTGGACGTAAAAATCCCAAAGTGTTAATTTATTTATATTTTCATACCGTATATATTTATTTTCTGTTGATTCACAGAGTTCAAGAAAGCTACAATTGAACAAAAGAACAAGGACTCTCAGTAAATCCTAACAAAACTAAGATGGTACTTTTTACTCACAAAAGAAAGGTGCCAAAGGTTTAGTGGCCCTATTATTTGGTACACAATTACAGTTGGCAACAGTAGCCAAGTATCTGGGAGTTATCCTAGACAAAAAATTGACTCGGATTCAGGATACCCAGAATTGGCAACAAAAAGGCCTTATGACCCTCTGACAATGCCACAGGGCTGTAGGAAAAATGTGGGGTATAACACCCAAAAATATGCATTGGATATATACCAGTGTAATTATTCCCACGCTAAAATACGCAGCAGTGGTGTGGTGGCCTAGATTAGAACTGGGAATTGCTAGAAGCTTGTTTGAACAATTACAACGACAGGCATGTCTTAGCATAACTGTGGCTATAAGAACAACACCCACAGCGGCTATGGAAGCATTGCTTAATCTCGCACCCTTGGATATTGTCATCAAAGAGGAGGCAATATCAACCAGCTATAGGTTAGGTATAGCTAACCAATGGCAGACAAGAGATACAAATAGAGGGCACTCCAAAATCAACCAGTTGGCATTGAGAGAAATCCCAATGCTAAACCTTGAGAGTGACCACATTGTCCCTGTCTTCAAGTTTGAAAGGAACTTTAAAGTTGAGTTTCCTAGTCGAAAAGATTGAAACACTAACAAAGATGTCATTCAACCTCAATCTGCTATGTGCTGCTACACAGATGGCTCAAAAGCAGAACAACATACTGGGGCAGGAGTGCATTTCACATTTGTCATGGAAGAAGATTTCTTTATTCCATTAGGCAAAAACTCAACTGTATTCCAGGCTGAAATATATGCAATCTTGGCCTGTGTTACAAATGCTGTTGTGCAAACTGCACAAAACAAAGAAATTTGTATTTTCTCTGACAGTCAGGCTTCACTCAAGGCGCTTCTATCTCCTCAGATATCATCTGGGCTAGTTATGAGGTGCTATGAGATGATTACCAGATTGGCTAGAGAAAATGATGTAAAGCTTCTGTGGGTACCTGGACACAGGGGCCATGAAGGAAATCAGCAGGCTGACAAGTTTGCAAAAGAAGGCACAAACCCTAACTTTATGGGTCCACTTTTACATGTGGGAACATCAATTGGGGTTGCAAAATCATCCATCAAAAAATGGATTATGGCTCAGCATGTCAGATACTGGCAAAATCTTCACGCATGCCGACATACCAAAAAGTATGTCATTGAGCCAAATATTTCCAGAGCTAGGCAATTGCTTCTTGCTTGGTCTCTTAAAAAAGGAGTTACGCCTTGTTTGGGCTTTTAACTGGACATAGTCCTCTCAAAGTTCACTTAAGAAAGATTGGAGTAGCCAATGATGGGCTCTGCGAACTCTGCCAAGAGGAAGAAGAGACCGCTACTCACTTCCTGGAACAGTGCTATGCACTGTCAGCAATAAGGATTAAAATCTTTGGCACAGACCCCTTAGATGCAAAAACAGTCCGAGGGGCATCTGTTGCTGATTTTAAACGATTCATAAAAGAATCAAAACGATTTGAGGAAAACCACTCCTAGGTGGTTCCAGGGCAGAGTGTAATGAGCCCAATGCAGGCTTGAACACCAGGGCCCCTAACACTACGATACCGCCCTCCTACTATATATCTATCTAGCTAGTAAAACTTTACTAATTCAAGCACACTATTCGTATGGGATAAAAGCTGTATGCTACCAATATGCAAATTTTATTTGCGATTTGAAGGTGTATTAACTACCATATTAGTACAACCTAGGTGATACGTGGAGTTTACCGCGGTAAAGTTTACACACTACAATAGTTAGACAAAGATATGGCCACTGTGAAATGATGGTTTCACTGCGGTGATACAAAGGTTTTACCACGGTAACCGGGGAAAGGCGTTTATAAGAACGAGCATGATTAACAAACTATTTGAAAAAGTGTAACAAACAAGCGCGTTTAAGAAATAAATACGAAAACCAAAAACATTGTGATCCTATACACGCGTTCGAAGTTTTATGCAAATTTTAAAATTTTTTTACTTCCCAAAAATATTAGGCCTTTTTAGAAAAAATTTTAACTAAAAGAAAGCAAAAAACCCGTTAAAAACTTACATATATTTAAAGTAAAAAATTACCTGGATCGATAGTCACTTTTGGAGCTGAAATTTCTGTTGTTGTTGTAGCAGCTAATATTGTTGTAGCTGACCCTGTTGTTGTTGTCTGTTTTTGCGTAGTGGTGAGTGCTAGGGATTAAAAATATCAATATTTATAACAGAATAAACTATTAATAATTCTAAAAAGCTAACAATAATATTAAACTTGGGGTAAAAACTAACAAAATTTTTTTTTAAATTACAATGTGAAATTGAAATTTAAACAAGTATTTAAAAATCTAATTACATTTATTTTTTATTAATGAAGTATCAAAATAATGTTTTTAACAACGTGAAAAAACTGGAGCGGTATTTTGATAACCATTTTAAATGTTACCTAGGTAAACTTTTTGTGCTAAAGTATGCAAAGAACATATTAATTAAAACCAGCTAATTTTTTTCATTTGTTTAAATAAAAAAATTATCCTCATCCAGAGGTTAAAAAATTCTTTTTGTTTATTGAAACTAATTTACAAAAAAAAAATTATACCAACATTGACTGGAATGTTTCATTTAGCGAGAGGTGATTTGGCGACAGGAAGAAGAGATAAAGAACACTCATTCATTCAAAAAACGACCATTCAATCAGCAACAACAAAAATAAACAAGCAACAGACACAACACAAATTATAAATTGACTCACTCAGCAAGACAACACTATCAGTACAGGCGAAATAAATGTTCACTTTTCTTTGTGATTTTCTTGAAATTAGAAAATAGCCGAGGAGAAGCAATAGCGAACATAATCACAAACTCAAAACATATAGTACTTAACACAAACACACCAAAGCAAAACGGCAGCAGCTAACTCATAACAAATATCTGCAGACATTACTACATTCAAAAATTAACATTAGAAAGGTAGAATCAATAAATGTTACGATTCAGATCTTATGCAATATATGCTCTTTAAAGATAATTTAAAAATAATGTTTTTCCAAAACTGAACTAACAAATATAAATATATAAATATAACTAACAAATATAATTATAAACAAATCTTCAGTTATTTTTTTCTTTTAAACATTTTTTATGCGTTTAAAAAAACTTTAAAAAAGTTTAGAAACCAAAAATTAGTCACCTTGAACAGCCGGGTTTTTAGAGCACGATTTGGGCGCAGAAAATACTTGTTGATACATACTACACTTTGAAAAGTTTTAAAAAATATTTTATTTTGCGGCAAAAATATTAATAAGTTGGGCGATTTTTTCTTTTTTTGAAAATTTAAAAAACTTTTGCGAAATTTATTATTTAGCAAGCTTTAAACTAACACAGTTTAGTTTAAAGCTTAAAGTTTAAAGTTTAAAGTTTAAAGCATTGTTTTAAATTATTCTTCAATTGCTTAAAAAAAACTAATTGTGATAGAATAAAATGCGATGCAAGCATCTGTCCACCAATCAAATTTCCCTTTCCTCATATAGGTTTACTGTACATGTATGTTTCCTTTTTGAAATTTTATGCCACATGTAACAAAGACAGTCAAATGATATGAAGTTCATTCCCTCTTATTTCTGCCTTTTGCAAAGACTTTTGTAAAATGAAAAATACCAAACAATGCGTATATCCTATTTTTTAAAAACTAATTCTACAAGAAAAAGTAATTTATCCACTTTTAGACATGGCCAATTTTTTTTATTTATTTAAACAATCGAAAAACTTCGTCCTTTGAAAAAGCTTAATGATTTTTTTCTTGCATACTTAACCCATAAAAAAACCCTGGTAAAAAAAAATGCTAAAAATGTAAATGTATTTAAAATAATACTTTTGAGATCGGCGTGTTCAGTCAATCTTTTAGATAAATATAAATAAAATGGTATTAGAATAAAATTAAAAACAACCCTCCAAAAATTTTATGGAGTACATTGATGAAAACTGGCAACCATTAGATAAAATTAAAATATATAAATAAATAAATAAATAATAAAACCAGCAATAATTTAAACCCCTCAGGTTTCATACATATAAAATTCATCTTATGTCTTATCTATATGGCAAAAATTTTTTGGGATTGGATAAAAATTTCAGAATTTGGTCTACAACAATTTTTGCGAAAATCATAAAAACAACCTAACCCCTTCTAGTACCTGGCCCAGCTGGTTACCCTAGCAAACTGTATATTTTTGAGCTCAGGAAAACATAGAAATTTTTACAGAATTTTGAGATATAATTCATGGACAAAAACTAAAAATTTTGCTGTTAAATTGGGAGATTTTGGGGCTAAACTCTCCAAACTTAAATAAAAAACTTTTCTCTGGAAGTTTTTTTTTCAAAATAGAGGTATTTGTGTATAAATTTTTTTGTGTTAAAAACTTCAATTATCTTAAAAAAAAACAGAAAATAGTTGTACCAGCAGTATTAGATAACAAAACGTTACTTGTTGAAGTACTGCTGGTAGTAGTTGTAGTGGAAGTTGTAGTGGATGAACTAGTTGTGGTTGTGCTGGTACTAGATGATGTAAAACTTGTTGAAATGCTGCTAGTTGTAGTAGTAGTAGAAGTTGTAGTGGATGAAGATGTAGTAGTACTTGATGTACTACTGGTACTAGTTGTGCTTGTACTAGTTGTTGTTATAGTAGTTGTAGTTGTACTAGTAGTAGAAGTTGTAGAAGTTGTAGTGGTTGAACTAGTTGTGGTTGTACTAGTGGTACTAGAAGATGTAGTAGTACTTGTTGAAGTGCTGCTAGTTGTTGTGGTGGTAGAAGTTGTGGTAGATGTTGTGGTAGTAGTTGATGTAGTACTACTAGTAGATGTTGATGTCATAGTTGAACTAGTTGTAGTTGTGCTAGTAGTACTAGATGATGTAGTAGTACTTGTTGAAGTGCTACTAATTGTCGTGGTGGTAGAAGTTGTCGTGGATGTAGATGTTGTAGTAGTAGTTGATGTAGTGCTACTAGTAGATGTTGTGGAAGTTGTAGTGGTAGTAGTTGTTGATGATGTAGTAGTAGATGATGTTGTAGTTGAACTAGTTGTAGTTGTGCTAGTAGTACTAGATGATGTAGTAGAACTTGTTGAAGTGCTGCTGGTTGTTGAAGTAGTAGAAGTTGTAGTGGATTGAAAGAGAGTAGATAGAAAATTGTTATGTTGTAGTGATATGTAGTTGTTGTAGTTGAAGCAGTGTTTGTTGTTGTAGAAACTGTTGTTGTTGAAACAGTACTTGTAGTGGTTGAAATTGTTGTTGTAGAAGATGTTGTAGTTGAACCAGTGTTTGTTGTTGTAGAAACTGTGGTTGTTGAAACAGTACTTGTAGTGGTTGATGTAGTACTAGTACTAGTAGTTGATGTTGTAGTTGAAGTAGTTGTAGTTGTGCTAGTAGTACTGGATGATGAAATAGTACTTGTTAAAGTGCTACTGGTTGATCGTGATGGTAGAAGTTGTAGTGGATGTAGATGTGGTAGTGCTTGTTGATGTAGTACTACTAGTAGATGTTGTGGAAGCTGTAGTGGTAGTAGTTGTTGATGATGTAGTAGTAGATGATGTTGTAGTTGAACTAGTTGTAGTTGTAGAACTGTAGTGGTAGTAGATGATGTTGTAGTACTTGTTGAAGTGCTGCTGGTTGTTGAAGAGTAGTTAAGATAGTTGTAGTGGACACTGTTGATGTGGTAGTAGTGGTTGTTGAAACAGTACTTGTGGTGGTTGACATTGATGTTGTAGTTGAACTAGTTGTAGTTGTACTAGTAGTAACCCCCCCCCCTGGATGATGTAGTAGTACTCGTTGAAGTGCTACTGGCTGTTGTGGTGGTAAAAGTTGTAGTGGATGTAGATGTGGTAGTAGTAGTTGATGTAGTACTACTAGTAGATGTTGTGGAAGTTGTAGTGGTAGTAGTTGTGGATAATGTAGTAGTAGATGATGTTGTAGTTGAACTAGTTGTAGTTGTACTAGTGGTACTAGATGATGTAGTAGTACTTGTTAAAGTGCTGCTGGTTGTTGAAGTAGTAGAAGTCGTAGTGGATGTTGATGTGGTAGTAGTAGTTGATGTAGTACTACTAGTAGTAGTTGATGTTGTAGTTGAACTAGTTGTGGTTGAACTAGTTGTACTAGATGATGTAGTAGTACTTGTTGAAGTGCTGCTGGTAGTAGAAGTTGTAGTGGATGTAGATGTGGTAGTAGTAGTTGTAGTACTACTAGTAGATGTTGTGGAAGTTGTAGTGGTAGTAGTTGTTGATGATGTAGTAGATGATGTTGTAGTTGAACTAGTTGTAGTTGTACTAGTGGTACTAGATGATGTAGTAGTACTTGTTGAAGTGCTGCTGGTTGTTGAAGTAGTAGAAGTTGTAGTGGATGTAGATGTGGTAGTAGTAGTTGATGTAGTACTACTACTAGTTGATGTTGTGGAAGTTGTACTGCTGGTAGTTGTTGATGATGTAGTAGAAGTAGATGATGTTGTAGTTGAAATAGTGGTACTAGATGATGTAGTAGTACTTGTTGAAGTACTGCTGGTTGTAGTAGTAGTAGAAGTTGTACTGGATGTTGATGTGGTAGTAGTAGTTGATGTAGTGCTACTACTACTGGATGAGCTGCTACTACTAGTGGTTGATGTAGTAGTAGTAGTTGATGTTGTAGTTGTTGTTGTTGAGCAAGGATTTGTTGAGCCGTCACCTGTAATAGTTTTATAAGTTTATATAGACTAGTTCTGCTGAATAAGGGTTTTTTAGTGCAGGAACAAGGTAAAATGACAACTAGCGTCAATCAAATGTAGGGGGAAAATTGAGAAATAGCGAGTGACTACTACACTTTACGCTTTTAAATATTTCAAATACCTATTGGTTCCATATCTCTACTCCTTTTTTTTGAAAATTTTTTAAATACTTCTTAATATCACAAAACAAAAAGCTTTTTTGTCAATTTTTAGTTTTTTTTGCCGCTTGGTAAGTACGGCGCTGCTAGCGCGCTTGGTTGCCACTTTTTAATGTTTCAACTTTAAAAAGTACTTAATTTAAAAGTTTGGAATGGTCTTTTTAAAATTAGTTTTTAAATTTTTAATAGTTTTACAACCAGGGGCCTATTTCATAAAAATTTCTGCAATTGTAAATTAATAAACGCATTTCATTTTTTTGTATTTTATTAATTAAAAAATACGTATGTAACTGTGAAATTTATGGAATTTACAGACATGTAATTTTTTAAATTCTAAACGCAATTTTATTAATATACTTTTTAATTAAAAATACAAAAGAAAAATATACGTTTATTAATTTACAGCTGTAAATTAATTACAAGCAATTTTTATGAAATAGGCCCCAGAACATTAAAAATATCTATGTAGGTTTGAAATTAGTTTTAAACTACAAATTTCTAATTTATTTTTGCTAAATCAAAATCATTGTTCACAAAACCACTATTTTAGCGATGATTTCTAACTATTGTAATGGTTTAACAAAAACAACCAAAATTTATTTAGCACAAATTGATAAATTAAAGCACTTAAACATAATAAAACATATCATCGAGTAGCAATTTTGATTAAGTAAAGGTTTAAACTGAAAAAACTACAATTTTTTCAAATTTTATTTTTTTCTTTTTGTACCCTCTCTTAATTATTGTACGATAAATAATTTACATTAATAGTGGTTTTCAGATTAATCCTTTAATTTTACCGCTCAAATGACAAAGCTGTGGTCTGTAGTTTTTACCCACTATACAACAATACAAGTCTAATAATCTAGTTTGTTCAAACCTTGCGGTGGTTTTTTATTGCGATAATCTAAAAAGTAAAATCATAAAATGTTTATTGATTGTATTAAACAGTTTGCACAAAAAATATAACAGTATTAAAAGCCCAACACCTTTTTTAAAACTTTTTTAAGTACTGTCTAACAATAACACATAATATGTTTTACAAATTTATAAATAATAGTATGATGAAATTATTTTATTCTACTTACAACACATGTCGGAACAACAAAAAGATTTTTCTGAATTCGCACAAGCGCTACACTGATTACCAGCAGGTACTACCGTGAAAGGAGCACTAGCAAGATCTGCGGCATCCTGTATGCTATAACAAGATTATATATTGTTAGCTGTAATGAAAATATTATACTATACACAATGTTAATTTTATATGACTTCTATAAGTCGGTTTTCATAACTTGGTAATTATGGTAACCTTTTAGACAACTTAGAAACACTAAATTCTGCAGTAGTTCTAATATCTGTTGCTAAATGTAGATAACCGCTTATAATTATGGAATATTAACTACATAACATCAGAAATTTGTGATGAATCAAATAAAAATACACTAAATAATTAATTAAAATAATTAATTATTTAATCACAATTTTTATTTGATTTTTTTGCTGTCTTAATGATTTGCTGGTAAGAGGACGATAGAGCCAAAAGAACTTAGAGCCCAGAAATTTTCGATCTTTTTAGGGTTAAAATTTGTTCTTTTAATTTGTTTTTTAGCTTGATTTTAAAGTTTTTGCTTAAGCTTGCTTAAAATATACACGCTAGCTTTGACTTCGGGTGTCGAAATTGGCTCTAAATTGCTCGGCTCCAAGTTTTTCCAACATTCCTAAATTGATTTGCTTGCTTGGTTATCATGTCGTTTTTGTCAATACAAAATTTAGTTTCAGGTCACAAAAACATTTCATTATTGTTTATTTTGAATTTTAATTTATGCTATTTATGTATAAGTTACTTACAGTGGTGAAAATTTGCAAACGAATACATAGTTTCCAGAAGATATATTATCAATGTTCTGACATTGTGCAGCTCCACATCCAAATTTATCATTTGACCAGTAAAAAGCCTAGAAATTTTTGTATAAGTAAGTAATATTTGACACCGGTTTTTCGAATTCGGAGATAAGTTTTTTAAAACAATTTTTGGTTTAACAAAAAAACTTATGACTAAATTTTTGCATTATATTACTGAAGATTTTTATTGCGCAAGTCACGGTTATTATGAAATTTATACAATGATATTTAGATTAAAATTATATCAATTTATTAATGACATTTAAAAATAAAAAAATTGACAATATTTCTAAACATAAAAGGTACATTTAGTAGCTTTGGGATTTTGTACTTTGTCTTGACTGTTTAACGGTAAAGAGTTTTTTTTTTAATTCGTTTTAAAGAGTCACATTTTTTTAAAATTTTTTCCTGTAAAGACATGTACTTATGGTTTAGATCAGAAATAATTGACAGAAATTTGGCCGAAAGAATGTGAAAAAGTGTTTCATAGTGTTTTGAATCAAAAATGGGCCACAGAAAAAACAAAAACTCACACCTAAGTGCAAATATAGCTTTTTAAGTTCCTAAAAGATTGTAACAGCTCCAAGTTTCTTACTTGCGGTTCTAAAGACCCCATACCATTTATTCTCTGTGTTTTTCTATAAATTATT
>JASAMX010027199.1:0-31982 GCA_030248175.1 Microlaimidae sp. YZB2_3
TATATATTATGTATTCTTGTTATTATTAAGTTGCGTCAGGTGTTTTTCTCCACGTGATATTTTCTGGAAGAACGAGTGGTTATTTTACCACCTAGTCATTTTCACCCTGATAGAATTCATCTTTAATATAATTTATTTTTTACTAAAAAGCTTCTTTTGGTAAAAAAACTTTATTTAACGAATTAAAATTGGGGTCTAATAAATAAAATGATTTCTTATTATTTAGTCTATAACCAGTGTAATCTACTTTAAAAATAAAATAACCATCAAAAATATTTTAATAAGTTAAATAATAGATAATGAATTAAGAAAGTTGTGTCATTTTAAAAAAATAAACTTTGCTCACAACACTGATATTTAAAATTAATATTTAATAAAATAAAGAAAATTGCAGGAAAACCTATCTATTTATTATAATAAATGTCATAAAAAAACCAAGGGACGCGTTTATTCTACACAAAATATAATTGTCAGCAAACTTTTATAATATAATAATAATTATAAAACAAAACCCAGTGCGTTTTATTATTTTTTGGTTTTCTAAACAAACTTTTAGCGCAATGAATTTTTTACACATTGGAGCGGTGAAATAATATGTGCGTATTGCACACGTATTTCTATTTTAGAGTAATCTTCTTTTCAAATGCGATTCGAGGACACTCATTCAAGGTAAAAATTACTGTCCACTTGATGGATACAATCTACGTTCAAACTCACCGCAAAGTTTTATTGTGAATTTACATTTACATACGTTATAACTCTAAACTATAAGACAATTTGTGCAAAAAAAAATTAGAATAAAAATAAATATTGGATTTTTTAACAACACTTTTGGCCTTTTAGCTAAATATTTCATATCTATATATGAGATATTTAATCTCGAATTTTTGGAATAAGCTTCTGTTTGACTCTGAGTCGGTCGGCTGTGGAAGGGGAAAATTCAAATTTTAATATCTAAATAATTGATTTACGAGTAATATGCAATTGCTATTTGAAAGCTAGCGTATTTACTTTGTTGAAATCGAAAAAAAATACGGTAAGAATGAGCACTTGCAAAAAATAGTAAATTTTGCAAGCAATATCTATAGTGTGATGTAAAGTCTCTGTTCTGTAAACAACCAAAGATATAGAATGCGATTTGTAAGTGCGCTTGAATTCATATCTTTGGTTTGAAATAGAACATTCTCAGAAATTAACTTTATGGCATTTTTTCCGCTGCAAATCAGCAAGATTCCGCGACAATGCTGCACTGTGTTGAAATTCGTGTCCGACCGACCGGGGACGCAAAGTTTAACACAGTGCAGCACCGACGCGGAATACCTTCTGCGGATTTGCAGCGGTTTTTGAATGGAAAAACCCGAAAGGGTTAAACTCTTCTCCATAATGTTTTGAAGTTTTATATTTCAAACTTTCTCTCTAAATCTAGTTTAATCCTTGTTCCTAGCTACCTTGCTTATGTAATATTTTATTTGTAATTTTAAATAAACTCCATTGACAAATTATTTTGAAATAAATTTACCAGATTCAAACAACGCAGTTTTAATCATTTTTTAAAACTACAAATTTAAATTTTATTTTCGCGAAAGCATTTATAATTTTATATATTTTCAAGATATTATCTTATAAATATTTGGTATACAGTAGGGTAACTGAATTAAATAGCATTAATAGAAATAAAACCTAAATTTGGCCATCGGCTGTTATTTGTGCTATGCGTAGTTTTGAAATATATTGTTTATGGCTAGATAATATGACGATCTATCAAAATCATAGGCAGTTTGTTTTATAATTTTTCGCGCGGCAAAAATAATAGCCAGTGGCCAAAATTGTAGCTGCCATTTTTTTATGAAAACCATTCTGAAGAGTTTTTACATATTGTTAAAAAAAGCTATTGCGTTTTGTTTTCAGTTGCTATTTTCTGTGATTTAGACTCAGACTGTCACTCATCTCACTAACTTTTTTTTGACTGGTTTTAAATCTAATTGTTACACTATGTATTGTTTTTACATTTATTTAACGTGTAAAGTTTTTGGTTTAATTTATTTTTTAACAAAATAAAATTTGTTGATATTTTTTTATTCTTCAACAGTAAAAGACTTGTAGAAATTCAAATAATGAATGGTTTATTCAATTGAATAAAAAACTTTATATTTAATTTGATAGAGAGTTTTATACATAAACAAGCAGAAAATCATTAAAGTCAAAATATTAATTGTTTATTAAACCATTAGTAATCAAGCAGAAATCATTGTTTTATATGACAGAAGAAATAACCTTGTTCAGTCAACTTCCCATGGTGCACTGTTACTATATCTTTTTATTCCTTTATCCAAATTGCGTATTTGTTGAATTTCATCTTGAGTAAGTTTAATTTTTTGAGAATCAAAATTTTCTTTGATACGATCTGGATTAGAACTTTTTGGCAAAACACTAAAGCCTTGCTGCAAAGCCCAAGCTAACAATATTTGACACACGGTTGCTTTGTGCTCTAAAAAACATAAAATCAATACTTAATTAAATATTTAAAAAAATATTTCACTAAATAACAGATTGACTTTGCATAACTTGTCTCAAAAATTCCAAAATATCTAACGGACTTGTGGCCATGGAGAACTAAATCATTGCTTACTTTAAATTATTGGTAAGAAAAGAAATAGTGTAACCAAATTTTAATTTCAAGATATTTTAACTCAAATTTGGTTAAGCTTTAGCGGATTCCAGCAATTAATGATTTACATGAGTTTCAAGAATTCAAACAAACAACTTTAAAGCTCATATGCCTAATTATGGCTTAAATTCTATTGCTTTTGAATATCAGACGCAATAGTAAATTTTAATCATAGAAAATAGAAGTCAAAGGATAAATGCAAGAGCAGACAGAGACTAGCAATGTCAGTGAGTGTCAGTGAAATTTTATTTTTTGTTAAACATATTTTCCATAAAAATACAAGAAAAGCACCTAACAATCTTATTTTTTCCAATTCAGATACAAAATAGTTAATAATAGTACAAGCCACGTTATACCATTGTCTTCATTTGGCTAAGATAAGAAATGGTTGAATTATGAATGTTGGAGACTTGCCAGAGTGCAAGATCAATTTCATTTGTTTCAACAAAAAAAAATCACTTAAATCACACAAAAGAATGTTAATGCAAAATTTAAAACAATTACTTTGAGCAATATTTTTAATCACCGGCTCTTCCAGTAATTCCGGACTATTGCGGCCAAGAGAAGTGAACGCTTGGAAATGAATTTCCTGCCCCCGGCAGTATTCCACCAGTTCAATCCTAAGCATGTGGGGATGGAATTCACATTGATTGAGCGCTGGAAACACTTTGGCGTATTCCTTCATTTCTTCCAGATGGCGTATTTCATAGTTCGACACCCCTATAGCCCGCGTGTATCCGTTCTCTAAAACTTTAATAACATTAAAAGAAACATAAGAAATCAATGTAATAATTTCGATTTTATGAACTGAATTGGTTGTTTTATACTCTGGTTTTGTCAACAAAATTTTTTATAACAAAAACAACTGTTTTTGGTTTTTGTTTTTTCATTAGAAATAAATACACGGTTTTGCACTTGAAAACTAATAAATACAAACTTTCATAAATCTAATTGAAAAACAAAACACGTTTGTACATTCAATTTGATTCAGTTCAATTCAGTGGAGCTGGAGTAAACGATTACAAAACGCACTTTATTTATCCAAAAATAACGGGAGTAAATGCAGTCACAATAGTCAAAACCCTCCCGTTTAAACAGAAATTGTTCAGTGTTAATAATTTTTACAGAGTTATAATGTATTAGAATCACTTTTAGCCAATTTTTGCTTATAAAAAAAGAGATCTTTCTTCCATTGGAGATTAATTTTTTCTCAAGCACTAATTGGCTAAAAGTGATTCTATTAGTTCCTCATACAACCATTCCCACAGAGCAAAACATATATCACGTGATCACAAATACTATATGACATTTTGAGGGTCCCTAAAATCCTGACGTGGTCTGCAAAACTTTGTGCCAGTGCAGCTGCAGGAGCGCAGGACGGTGGTTGGAAGGTATAATTAAAGCATTGGCAGCAAAAGCTGCATCTGCAGCTTTTGATGCCAATGCAGTTTGCAAAGCTTTGTGAAGATATTAAGTTGACTCCCTTTGCCTAAACACCCTAAAGCAGCGTTTGATGTCAATGCAGTTTGCAAAGCTTTGTGAAGATGTTGGGTTGACTCCCTTTGCCTAAACTACCTAATGTAGCTTTTATTATGCGAATTCAGTTTAAATAGAAAAGAGAAGCACTTAAAACATACTATGTTGAAATATTAAAGTTAAAAATTTATTTTATGATACATACCTTTAAAATCTTCCAAAAGTTTCCAAGCCTCTTTCCTATATTCCTTATTAATAGGATCGGAATTTCCAGTAAACCCTGGTTTAGGAAAATGTACTAAAAACAGATCCACATATGTTGTTTTAAGGTCCTTTAATGATTGTTGTAAGCAAATTTTTAGTTTATCTGTTCCCAAATAGTCTTTGTGAATCTTTGTTGTAATAAATATGTCTTCTCTTTTCAAACCATGCTTTGGCAAAAGTTCCTAAAACATTGTTATGAATAAAAAACAACTTTTTTAAAACAAAGTTCTTTTTAACTTTGAAGGTAGACAGACAATAAAATCATAAATTTCAACTTTTATACATTTTATTTATATTTTTTTAAAACCGCAAATACATTCTGCTTAACATACAAGTATCAGCGGTTTACAATAAAAAATATTTAAAGTAGTGCTGCTCACAAAGTTCCACGCTTTGAAGCTCCTGAGTGGAGCTCCGCTTTTATGAGCCCTGGAGCTCCGCCGTATTTAAGTGCAATTTTTGTTAATAATAAAAGAGTGATGCCATAGATCATGTTGTCCAATTTTTTTTGTAAACTAAATTTTTTTCAAAACGTTAAAACGATAGTCTTAGAAAGGCAGATGGAGTTATTTTATATGTATTTTAAGCTTTAAAACGTTTAATATTGTTCATTTAAAAGGTAGAATTCTGAAGCTCCAGCTGCTTTAAATGGGTGGAGCTCTGGAGCTTGATATTTTGGGTGTAAGAAGTCACTAATCCAAACTAGATTTTAATCTACCTGAATAGCAGTTCCGATTTCGGCTTCATTTTCGTAAAGCTGTGCCGTATCAAATAAACGATATCCCACAGATAAAGCGGAGTCCAAGGCTTTTTTAACCGACTCCCCTTTTAAATTGAACGTGCCAAATCCCATACGATTCAGAAACACATTGGGTGCGATTTCAACTGTCAGGGACATTTTAAAATACAAACTTGCTTTTTAAACGTTTTAATAATAAAACTTTTGAATTTTGAGAAAATTCGATTTTAAATAAAATAAAAGTACTGTTTTATCAAATTTTATCTTTGACGTTGAAACAATAAAACAAATACTACTATGTGCGCTATGTAATCAATAACTCTATTTATTTCGCTGGAGAAAATGTTTTGTGTTTACATTTGTACACGCATTTTACTAATTTGTTTACGCGAGGGCTATTAGGAGAAAACTCCGCAGCTAATTCCGCAGCAGAGTTTAAGCCTACACCTTCCTAAGCCTAAGCAAAGCCTAAACACAACTTAAATCTTCTTTGCGGAGCTATTTGTTAAAGTTTAGGCTGTTTTTAAGGCTTTGCTTAGGCCTAGGAACGCATAGCCTTAAGCTTAAAAAAGGTTATTTCACTCCAGGTAACTCCGCTGCGGAGTCAGCTGCGGAGTTTTCTCCTGTTAGCCTACGCGAGCGTAAAGTTGCCTTGAGATTCAGGACTCCTCGCCGGCTTTGGCTCCAATAATACCAGCGTAAAAATTCGATTACGTCCCACTTGGCCAACAGATCTGTCTTAATTTGCCAGCAGTCTTACTTCGTCATCAGGGCCGGAATTCACAAAGCGGGGTATATACCGTGTATGTGTATCTGGTGTATACACCGTGTAAACTACGGTATATTTGGGGGTAAGCACGGTGTTAACTTCTCCGGATTAACTAACACCGTGCTAGCCCCCAAATATACCGTAGTTTACACGGTATATACACCGGATACATATACACGGTGTATACACTTTGTGAATTCCATCCCAGATAGGTGTCTCATTTTGCCATCACGTGCGTCTCACTTTGCCATCAACATGTTTTTTACAGAAATACTTCATTAAGATAATTTTAAAAGGCCAAAATAATAAAACTCACCAAATGTCACCATTACGTAGTGCAAATTCACCATAACAATCCGAAATGCGTTTTCAAACTATAAAATATTAAAAAAACTAAGTTTTAATCATAAAAGCATTAAAAATGTTTTAATTTTTTCCTAAGCCTAAGCAAAGCCCTAAAATCAAGCTAAATTTTATCATGATAAAATTTTGTTGCATTTTTCAAATGTCAAAATTTAAAGGAAATATTGCAAACGCATTATTTTTTATGGTGAATTTCATTCACCAGCTTATGGTGATTTTGTAACGTTTATGGTGATTTTGGCCTGTGGTGAATTTGTCCATTTTGTTTTTATACATGCCCATTTAGTGGAATAATTTTAATTATAGTTAAAACATTTTATTTAATATTAAACATAATAAAATAAATACTCGTATTTTTTGTCACAATGCTAAATTAAACATTTTAAAAATGTATTTTTGTAAGGTCTGTGTGTTTTTAATGGCGATGGCAAAGTGAGACTCTGTTAATGGCAAAGTGATACTCTTGGGCCGGAATTCACAAAGCGGGGTATACACCGTGTATGTGTATTTGGTGTATACACCGTGTAAACTACGGTATATTTGGGGGCTAGCACGGTGTTAGTTTTCAGGATTAACTAACACCGTGCTAGCCACTAAATATATCGTAGTTTACACGGTGTATACACCGGATACACATACACGGTGTATACACCATGTATACCCCGCTTTGTGAATTCCGGCCTTGACTTACTTACAAATAACATTACTCTCGAGGGAATTTTTGGGTGAATCTTGCTTTGCCAGCAGTCTTACTTTTTTTAAAAAAATTTTCTTAACAGCATAAAATGTACCTTTGAAAAAAGGTCAATTTTTGGCTATAAAACACCATTTATTTTTTTAAAGGGTAGTTTAATCACTTTTTAATGCCCAAAATTAAGATAGCAAAGTCAGAATTGTCCTAGAAACATGTTTTTATTTACGTTTGTTTGGGGGAATACTCAAACTGATTTTTGGTACACGTTTAGTACTTGTACCGTCTCACTTTGCCAGCAGTTTTTTTGTTTCACTTGGTCAGCAATAGCCTCGCTTTGCCGGTAAAAATAAAATACTAGGCTAACGGTAATTCCCATGGACCATGGACCAACTCGGACCCAACATGGACCCGCCCATGAGGGGTGAAACACTCTCTTTTACAATAAAAATCAATATAAAATTGTTAGTTTTAACTTTTAAAAGGCTTAGGCTTAGGCTTAGATTTCACACTAAGCCTAAGCCTAAGCCTAAGCCTGAAGTGCACTAACAGTTTTATATTGATTTGTATTGTTAAAGAGAGTGTTTCACCCCTCATGGGCGGGTCCATGTTGGGTCCGAGTTGGTCCATGGTCCATGGGAATTACCGTTAGCCAAATACTATCGGGTAATCTGACAATCTGGCTTATTGACCTTCGGGATTATTTTTCCTGAACGTAAGCAAAACCTAAAAATCAAGCTAAATTGATCGATTGTCAATTAGTCCGAATGTGAAATTACCTGATGCTATTTTTACCAGAATGTCATTTGTCGAAAGTTTTTTTACCGAAGGTATTTTTACGCAGGAATAATTACTGGGAACGCTTTTTTGTCTAACAAAATAAAACAGAAAAAATTTAAAAAAAAAATAAAAAAAAAAAAAAAAAAAAAAAAAAAAAAAAACCCCCAATAATAGGCGCTGAAATTTTTGGTTTATAACACATTTTTATTTTTAAATTTAAAACTAAAATTAAAATTTAAATTAAAAAATAAAGTTAAAAATTAATTAATTAATTCGTCAAAAACACATAATAAAAGAAAAATATGTCAAAATACAAGTTTACTTAATTTTTAGGTTTCGTTTAGACTTAGGATAACTAATATAATTAGCCAAAATAAGCTTAAATTAGCCTTTAATAGAAAACGAAGTGGGAGAAGTAATACAAAAACGCCTAAAAAAATTTTTAAAGAAGGGGTAGGGGGAGAAGTATATGAAACTGAACGAAGCGCAACAACAAAAAAAACTATTGCTTAGCAGTAATGTATCCATAATTTTTACAGTTTATTTAATTAAAATGTCCAATTATTTGCAAAAAAATGATACTCCTCGTATTATTCTAATATATAATTAATGGATCATGGTACTTCACTAACTTTTAAAACTATAAAAGATCCGCATAAGATTTGCGCGAGCCATATTGCATCAATTCGTAAAATCGGGGTTTTTTTTTTTAAACAACTTCATCTTAGCGATCTCGTATGGTTTACAAAATGACCTAGAAAATTGAACAACAACAATACGATTTAGATAATCAAAATTGTGCCGGTTTTTATAATAAAAGTTAGTGTATCGAAATTAAAAATTTGCAGCAAGCCGAACCTTGAATGCACACATCCAAGTTCTACTTAAAGCGTCCCGTCACTTTGTAGTGCTTTAGCCGCGTCACAACAAAAATTTAAAAAAATCACAATTAAACCGCGACTCAGAATCGTGTATGTAATTACAAACTAATTTTGCTGTGTTCATTTTTTTTGGAACTTGGTTTAAGTCAACTCAAGTTTCGCGTCACTTTTTTCCTATTAGTTTGTGGGCGTATATTTTAAATTACTTTTTAACTTTTTAAATGTATACCAAAAAATATGTTTGAAACAGCGTAGGTATCTTGTATTGTACATATTAAACATTTTTAAAATACAGTTTAACATATTTTGCGCTCAGCCCCATTTTTCTTAATTTTTATTTAATTTTGTAATTTGAAAAGAAAAGGAAAATTTTCTTTTTCAAGTTAATGTGTACCCTTTTTTTTAATGTGCATAACAGTGTTTCGACATTTTTTAATACAATATGGAAAATAAATGCAAATTTGCACTACTTTTTAACCCTATGATAAATCTTATTTTTCAGTTCATAGGCGAGAAGCAGCCTCCCAGATTTGGGTAGGTTGGGACCCACCCCAAAATTGTGGGGGGATGTTAAATTTTGGGCAGAGACCCCAAAAGCATCTTTTTAGCGCTTTTTAGTACTGATCTTCCAAATTTTAGGGGTCGATTTCAGTACCCCGAAATTAGGGAGTTGTCGCGTTCGGGGTATAACTCCCTCCCGCCACCTATAAGCTTAGTACGTAGTACCGCGAGCGTGAAATTTTGTACAATATAAAACTATTTATATCGGAGAAAAACTGAAACTATTTTTCAAAAAAAAAAAATTTTTTTTTAAACTGTACATCAAGAAAATTGTTCAATTTGAATGTTTTCCATAATGCCAAACTCCAAAAATTTTTCATCTTGTTATTTTTGCAAATTTTCAAAAATTCAGCTATCTTTCGGGGTTGTTGTTGATGACAACGTTATCTCCCGCATGCAGATTACGCAAAGGGCAGGCGCTACAGCCAGGAGGGGCGAAAATTCCGTCTTATGGCTCAAAACTTGTCAACACTCATAATTATTTACGCTATAGCTAAACTTACTACATGCAGTGTTGACCCATTCCTAGTTTTTGTTGAAGGATTTTTTTAGTTGCGCCGAATATTGATCTTACTATTTAACGTCTATACTTTACAGAGGTGTTCCTGCAAGGCCACAAACTCCACAAACAACAGAGCTGTATTTGTCCACTGGTTGGCTATGCAAAACTGCCATGTGTTGCCGACGTACAACAACAAACACTCTAGCCATGCCAACGCTGGCAACATTTCAAAGAAAATATCCATAACCAGGTTTAGGTGGTAGTGGAACGCAAGGCCGTTGAGCGCCGCCCAGTCAAGCACAGTCCTGGTGGCTCAAGGAAGCAGGGGCCAATTTCATAAAAATTGCTTGTAAAATTTGCAGCTGTAATTAATAACGTAAACATTTTTCTTTTGTATTTTTTAATTCAAAACTATATTATTCAAATTGCGTTCATAATTGTAAAAATTAAGAAATTAATAATTCTGTAATTTCTCCATAGTTAACTGTGCCTTTTTAAATCAATAAAATAATAAGAAATTGGTGATGGTAATGTTCCTGATACCTTTAGTATCTAACAAACTGTTCAATAAACATAAACGGATAGTGCCATACTAGACTAGTTATATTTTAGAAAATGCGTTCAATTAATTTACAATTACAAATATCTTTACCTGTGAGGGGCCAATAACATGCTGTTAATATTAGCTGGGCAATACCGCAGTCCAAAACACTTGACACTTCGCAACACATAAAAAGATAATATTCTTTAAAAATGCCTATTTTAGTACGTTCTTACTCTTTATCAATATGTTATATTTATTTATATACATATATTGTCGAGTTTTATACGTTACGATGTAAGTTGCGTTTTGTCAAATTGTTCTAATAATACCAAACGGAAACTAGTTTTGTTTTTTTTTTACAAAATATGCCTCATATTTCTCTTTTTTCTTAAAACTATCACAGTAGGTTTTTGATTTTTTTAAATATGGGATTTTGTTTTGTACTTTGTTATACGAAACTATAATTTTAAAAATTTGCTTTTCCTTATTATATTTTTTTATTACTTAGCTTAAAATTATTTTTGTCAATTTTCTTTTAATTACCAAAAAAATATCTGGATTTTTTTTTTAGTTAGAGAAAGTTTTTAAGTCATCCAAACATCACTGGGAAAACTAGTTCCGACTATTTTTACGAAATAATTAAAAACACCACGATTTGACCAATAAAGGGTTTTTTCATGTTTTTTTATCAGTATTAATAAAGAAAACGACAAGAAAAAGTTCATGCCACCAAATATCATATCTGTGTACGCTGTGGCAAATCTTCTCCCCGCTTTATTGGGAATTTTTGCCGGGGAAGTTTGTTCTATAAAAGCGGGGGAGGAGATTTCCAGATGGTGCAAGACTTGGTGTTTATGGTGGCGTGGAAGTATCACCTTGTCGTTCTTACTGATACCTGAAAACAGCAAAAAACCCTTTGTGTGGTCGATGGTGGTGTTTGTAATTATTCGTAAAAAATAGTCGGAAGCTAGTTTTCCCAGTAGATGTTTGAAATGACTTAAAATTTTATCGAACTGGACTCCAGACAATCCAGATATTTGAGCAATAAGGTAAAATAAATTGACAAAATAAGTTTCATTTTAAGCTAGTGATTGGAAAATATAATAAGGAAAGCAAAATTTTTAAAGTTATCATTTCATATAAACAATACAAAAAAATCAATATTTTAAAAAATACGAAAACCTACTGTGATCAGTTTTAAGAAAGAAAGAAAATATGGCATATTTTAGTAAAAAAAAACAAAACTCTGGACCGTTTGGTATTATATTAAAACAAATTTTAATAAAACGCCAACTTACATAAACGTATAAAACAACAATACACATGTATACTAAATAAATATAACATATAGGATAAAGATAAGAACGTACTAATATCGTTTTGGAATAAAATATAGGCATTTTTAAGAATATTATCTTATGTTGTTCAAATCCTCAAGTGTTGGACTCGGTATTGCAGCTGATGTATTGGGCATCATGTCCTGGCCCTGGGGCCTATTTCATAAAGATCTTTGTAATTGTAAATTAATAAACGCATTTTCTAAAATATAACTAGTCTAGTATGGCACTGTCATTTATGTACCTGAACAGTTTGTGGATGCTAAAGGTATGGCAGAAGCATTACCATCACCAATTTCTTATTATTTTATTGATTTAAAAAAGGCGCACGTAACTGTGGAATTTACAGAATTTATAAATTTGTAATTTTTCAGATTCTGAACGCAATTTGAATAATATAGTTTTGAATTAAAAATACAAAAGAAAAATGTACGTTTATTAATTTACAGCTGTAAATTATTACAAGCAATTTTTATGAAATAGGCCCCTGCTTCCTTGAGCCACCAGGACTGTGCTGACCTTTGGGCAGCACCTAACGGGCCTACGGGTTCCACTACCACCTAAACCTGGTTGCTGGATCTTTTCTTTTATAGAAATGTGTCCAGCGTGGCATGGCTAGAGTGTTTGTTGTTGTACGTCGGCAACACATGGCAGTTTTCCATCTAGCCAACCAGTGGACAAATACAGCTCTGTTGTTTGTGGAGTTTGTAGCACTGGCCTTGCAGGAACACCTATACTGACCATGTACGACGTTAAATAGTAAGATCAATATTAGGCGCGACTTAAAAAATCCTTTAGACAAAGACCTCGGAATGGGTGAACACTGCATGTAGTTAACACTCTAGCGGTAAAGGTTGCCAAAATCGTTATTAATGTTGGACGAAGAGTCTTAACCATAGGGGTGAAACATTTTCGCCCCTCCTGGCTTGTCTTAGCGCCTGCCCTTTGCATAATCTGCATAGGGAAGATAAGTTTCAGGTTATCATCAACAACAACCCCAAAAGATAGCTTGGATTGTTTAAAATTTGCAAAAAATGACGAGTGGAAAATTTTTCAACTCAGCATTATGTCGCCAACGAAACGTTCAATTATACGAACGATTTATTAATGTACAGGTTTTAGTCTTAACGTTTTTTTTTTTTGAAAAATAGTTTCAGTTAGAGCTTTCTCCAATCTAAATCATTTTATATTGTACAAAATTTAGCACTCACTCGCAGTACTACGTACTAACTTATAGGTGGGCAGGAGGGGGAGTTATACCCCCGAAAATTCCGATTATAGCCGACAACCTCCCTAAAATTTGGGGGTACTTCGGACACCCCCCCCTAAAATTTGGAGGGTCCCAGTACTAAAAACGCTAAAAATGGGGTGTTTGAGGTATACCCCCAAAAAATTTTTGGGACATCCCCCCCAGCAAATTTCGGGGGTCGGGTATACCTACCCCCAAAATCTGGGAGGCTGCTCACCTATGAACTGAATAAGATTTATCATCAGGTTTACAGAGGTGGGGTGTTGGCAATACATACAAATTTTTCTTAGGGTGTTGTATTAAAAAATGTCAAAATACTGTTATGCACATTAAAAAAGGGTACAGCAGCGTAACTTTGAAAAGAAAAATTTCCTTTTTCTTTTCAAAGTTACAAAATTAAATAAAAATTAAGAAATGAGCTGAGCGCAAAAAACATTCAAAATGTGTTAGATATACTTATTTTTAAAATGTTTGATGATATACAATACAATACCTACGCTGTTTCAAACGTGTTTCATAATTATACCTAAAAAGTTTAAAAGTGGTAAAGTACCACAAACTAATAAAAAATAACACGAACTTTAGTAACTAAAGTTCAAGTTCGTGAAAATAAGAGGATAAACTAAATGAACGCACAACGTGGAATATTAGGCCTTTGTAATTACATACAGCAAATTTTCTAATCACCTTTTAAGTCTTTTGTTAAAGTTTTTAAAATATTTGTAAACGCACTAAACACTACAAAGTGACGAACACTTTAGTAAAACTTGAATGCTTCTACCTGGTTCAAGGTTCGGGCTTGCTCCAAAGTTTTAAATTTTCAATGCGCTAACTTTTATTGTTCTTGTGGAAACCGGCACAGATATGTTGTTTATATCTAAATGGTATTGTTGTTGTTGGATTTCTAGGTCATTTCTAAACCATACGAGATGGATAAGATAAATTTGTTTTGAAAAAAAAAACCCCGCAAATTTTACGAAATTGATGCCAATTATAGGCTCAGCAACCGCAAATACTTATGCGGATTCTTTATGCAGTTTTAAAAGTTAGTGAAGTCACCAGTGATTTATCCATTAATTATATCTCAAAATAATACAATAAATTATAGTTTTTTGCAAATAATTGGACATTTTAGATTAAAATAAACTGTAAAAATTATGGATTGCTAGGTTACTCCCTAAAATGAAAGGCACAGACCCCCTCCTCGAGAAAAAATGCGGAGAGGGGGGCAGAGCGGTCACTTTTCAAAATGGAAGGCACCGGGGGGGGGGGAGTGTTAAATGTTTAATAACAATAATGCGTAAAGGGGCAGTAGCCAGGGGGAGGGGATTTAGGAGGTCTAGCTAAACTCTATTTTGGGTAGGCAAAGGAAAAAATTTTGCGGTTAGATGTTAAGACCCCCTCTTTCGGGGTCGCCAAGGGTAAAAATTTGGGGGGTCTAATTATATAGTATCCACTCCCAAATTTATGTTACGTTGTTCATAGGTCACCGACGGAAGGGGGTAGGGGGGTTGCACCCCCTAAGACCTCGTAAGACCGGACACCCCCCCCCCAAAGGCCCACTCCAGGATAAATCCATTCCTTTCTCTATGAAAAATCCAAAAAACCCGCTAACCCTTTCTAAAGACTTGATTTGATAAAAAACACCTCCCCTAACACCCCCCTAGGGTCAAAAACCAAAACACCCTGGGGTGTGGACCCCCCCTAGTCCGTTCTGGAGGTCGCGTGACCTATGACGGTTATTTTGTAATCTTGGTAAAATGACCACGCTGGATTCCCACCCCATTCTCTTAGTGTTGTATTTGGTCTCTGAGATTTAGGTTATAGTAACTTTGTTTTGTCATCTTCATGCCATCACGGAACCCCTCTCAAAATTTGTTATTATAGTAAAATTAAAAAATTTGAAGGTTTGGAGTATGTAATTTAAAAAACATTTATTCGAAATTTGCATTGTTCCACCTGTAATTCAATATACTCATTGAATTTTAAAATGTGTTAATATTTTTTGAAATAACAGATTTTAAGGTAGCCAATTGTTTGTAAAAAATTTTTTCTTCGTTTTACTGGATAGAAAGTTTTTATTTAATAGGAATATACTAATAGGAAGATAATGAAGTGTGTGTGCATAACAAGGAGAGAAACACTTCGCGCAAAGCGCGAAAAAATTCTTTTAGCCCTTTTTAACATTTACGAAGCGCGAAAAATCTTTTAAGCCTTTTTTTAACGTTTAAAGAGGACCCCAATTTACAGGCCGGGGGGGGGGGGTGGGTACCCTAAAATCGAGAAGGGGGTTTGGACCCCCGGGACGACATGGCACAAGAGGGGGTTGGGGGGGGTTTAACCCCCCCCAAATTCGAGAAGGAGCGTACCCAACTCAGAAGTGGGGGGGGGGGGAGAAAAATTAACCCCCCAATTATGGAAAAATGAAGAAAAAAATGTCTTTAAAATGACTTCTAACTGCCTCCAAACTTAAAATGTTTTAAGGTAAAAATGAATTCCAAACTCCAAATGCTTTTGAGGTCAAAGATGTTTTAAGCAATAAAAAAGCTCAAAAATGCAATAAAAAAGGATTTTTGACCTAAAATTAGTGTTTTTAACCTATTTTTCGTTCAAAATCGAAAAACTATATGGGTAAAAATGGACTCCAGAAAAAAAACGATATGGGTATTGTTTTTTCTCGGATTTTAACCCCCCCCTAATTTGGGATTTAAACCCAACTCCGAACCAACTTGCCCATGTATGCGCTGGACCCCCCTTCAAAAATTTTGTTCAGGTTGAACCCTCCGAAATCCTGGCTACGCCCATGTGCATGTGCGTAATAAACGAGGTAAGTGGCAGGGAAACAGACGAAAAACGACGTATGATATAATTGGTTCGAAAAAATAATGCGGACTCGGAAGTATTTTAAGCCAACATAATTATTTTGTTAACGAAACAACAATCGATTCGTACAAAAGCTTTATTTATGTATACCTTAAACTTAGTTGGAGAAATTGATATAGGGTAACTGACTTAATTTTGGCCACCTTTTTTAATTTTTTTGGATAAATTTTTTCTGGCACTTCTAATAGAGCCAGGATTTGGTCTAAAAATCGAAACGACAGCTATTTTCGTTATTCCCGAGTGCAAAATTTAAAAATTTCTGTTACACTTAAAAATCGGTGGAGGTTTAAACTTTGTTTTATAAGGGCTGAAGTTATTGCACGTGCCATTAACTTCGTCCACCTAGAAAAAACTGGCTATAACTATTGCTAAAACGAACAATAAATATTTTTAAAAGTTGAAAATTTATCCTTAGGTTAGGTATTGTTCTTAGTACATATAAGTTAAATTTTTTCCCGTTTGCAAAGTTTTATAGCTATTAGCAAGACTTAAAATAATTATTTCAAAACCTTAAAAAACACAAGTTTTAATAACACGTGTTTTTTGTTGAATTTTTTTTTGGTGTGAAAAAATATTTCAACATCAAATGGCTTTTGTTAGAGCCAGCCAACTTTACAAAAAGCCTAGTAAACATTTTATTCCACTCTGTTAATTGTTTTTACATTTTTAACCTAAAAATAACAAAAAAACAAACAAACAAAACAACCACCTTAATTTCGGCCACCTTTTAGGTTTCAAAAAAAAACAACAAAAAACAACAAAAGCCTAAAACACAAAAAAACGATTACATAAACCAAAATTGGGTAAACGGGAATCGGGTCCCTCGCATAAAAAAACGGGAATCGGGTCCCCGGCAATAAAAAATCGAAAAAGGGAATTGGGTCCCGCAGAAAGGGAATCGGGTCCCCCTTTTCATATGAGGTGTTTTTTTTATTACGTAAACAGTCGTTCATTAAATATTTAAATTTGTTGATATTTTATTACATTACAGATATTTTGTTTTTATTTTGTTCACTCGTACGTAGCACGAAGTACATTTTGTACTGTACCTACCTTAACTAAAGATGGTCTGAAGTAAACTAAATATAGTTTGTACTTTTGTACTGTCTTTCCGAAAGCAATCACATAAAAATGGCGCGTTTTTTTGAAGTAAAATAAAAAATAAATTCTGCGCTGCTGTGCAGATTTTTTTGCTAATGTTATGGAAAGAAACTTTTATGTGAATTTGTTGTCGAATTTTCTCTGTTATAGCGCAAAATTTTCCGTACAAATTTAATTCTGCTCTATTAAAATAGCTGTTTTTATTAAAATTTTGATACTGAAAATTAAGAAAGTACTGTCGGCACAATCAAGAATATGAACACTTACATATTCTTTTTGTTACCGACCGCACAACAACTAAATAAACCCCAAAACACATGAAAAATAATTGAGTTTGAAAAAATGGAAAAAAAAACATAAAAACATTTGAAGTATTTTTTGTTCACAAAATCATTTGCCCATTTGTGCAAAAGAAAGGGCGGTTGAATACATTATGACAAATAAACTTTCATAATTACTAATTATATCATTTATAGGCCCTGGTTATGGCCCATGGGCCCATGTCATGCAATTAAATAGCTTCTTATATAGCTACACTGCACCTTTAAGTGTTTTCTCAGGAAAAAAGGTCTGAAATGCCTGAATGGCCGCCTCTTCAAAGTCGCGGTGCCAAACATCATGCGGAATCATGTCATTCACTGCGGGGTCTTGTACCGGGTGTTTTTTAATGGTTCACATTTTAAATGTTAATAACTTTTTATGTTCTCCATGGATTTCTACAAAATTTTGGCACAGTACGTAAAAGTCTATGCCATGCCCATATTTAAAATTTTGTTACAATCACTTTTTTAGATTTTTTTCAATCGATTTTTAGACTTTTAAGTTTTAGGCTAAAACACAATTCTAGGGGTAATTTGATGCGTAGAATTCGTTTTTGGTGTTTATTTTTGACGAAATTTTTTGGTATATTAGCCCAGAATGTGTGACCGCTTTGTTTTGTTCATATGTGCATGTTCCAAAATGAAGATGGGAATTTCTAACCAGTTAATGTAAATATGTGGTCGCATCCAAATAAAATTTGGAATATTAACATAAACTGGTTTCACGAATTCGAACCCGATTTGAACCACGCAAACATCTAAACACAATCATACAAACGAGTAATTCTTCACTACTATGCATTCTATCTTAATACAAATATAATTTCTAATGAAATGCCACATTCCCTTTTCATATAATAGTACTAAAATTCGCAACGGGTCTTAGTGGTAACCAATGTAATAGTCAAACATAAATTCCACACCAAAACACACGAAATATTCGATTCGCTAATATGACCCTCAAAGAAATATGGCATAGTAAATCGGACAACTATTGGCATCACTATAATATATTCTATGGAGCACCATATTCTTCTCTTTTATATTTCTGAAATAGCAGAAGAAAAACAAAAAGGAAACGGCAATGGGAGAAAAAATATATAAGCAGTCACGAACTCTACAAAAGCCGAAAATACCCATATGCGACATACATAATAGTCCAATTGTATAGATGTATATCTTCCATATTTATCTGTACATACGCTTGCAAAATATGTCTTATAAAACTAAAAGTAGCCAAAATTTATCACTCACTTAAAGGCATCAATTCCCACGAATAGTCTCCAAATTTTCATTCAAATACTATTTCAGTCATATTTTGCAACAGCACATAAACTACAACCGACAGTAACGGCGAATTCGAACAAGTCATAATAATAAGAGCAGAGAAATACGTCATAACATACTACAAAACACTCAACAATCCCAATAGGAACACACCAACTCCTTCTGTTGCACTGCAATTAGTATATTACATTACTGCGTACTTACGTACTTATATACAGTCATATTCACCGTTTTTTTTGCTTTTTTATCACTACCTCTACAGAACGCATTTAGTTTAAACTAGAATAGAAATATTTCTGCAATTGCACATAGAAATATAGTATCTTAAACACGTTCTAAGTCTACATCTCACGTACACATAAATTCTTATAAGTATAAACAGCAAAAAGATTTCAACGTATTGTGAAGACCTACTTTTACGTTTCTGAGGGTCCCCACCTTCCTTTGTACCTATTATGGGCAATCCCTTTCACTTTGCGGGGACCCATTTCCTTTTTTTTTTCGGGAAACCGATTTGCCAAATTTAAATTTCAACTCTAAGAAATCAAAATAAAAAAGTAAAGAGGCATAATTCCAGATTAAAAGCAACCCTTCCTATTTTGATTTTCGATCTGACTGCATTCCTCCACCAAGAAAATAACCTTTTTACCTTCTATCTGACTTTTTACTGCATTTTAATAATCTTTGAGGTTTATTAATAGTTTAAACCTAGTCGATTGGTAGTTGGATTACTTCAGCTCGCACAGGTGTTTACTACTAATTCTATGCATTATATCTCGCCAAAGAAATAACCTGACATTTTTACTTATTTTAATTTACTTTCACAACTTTTTGTACTATATATCGCGTAAGTGGAGTGTGAGGAAACCCCACTGCATATTTTTAACTATATTTGCTATATGACTGCATCCCTCCGCCAAAAAAATAACCGATTTTTGTTCTATATATTTTTAAGAAATTCCTTCCGTCTATTCATAATTTAATACAACCTAGAAATAGTATGTAACCTCACTCATAACTCCGCCACCGACTGCACTGAGGCCTGTCCCAAGCCAGGAGCGCCTTCTTAATTCCAGCCTAAGAGAGGTATAAATGTTTATTACCGTTATAAAATCACAGAAAATTTCCGTAAAAGCAAAACATACATCTTTGTTTTCTGCCTTAGCTGCTAATGCTACACTTAATTACTGATGAAGTCCGTACGCAGCACCTATAGACTCTATAATATTCTTTTTTATCACAAAAAAATTTAATTTCTCTATTTTTCTAAACACTTACCTTTTACAGCTAAAAATCAACCAATTTTAATCAAATAATCAATCACTTTGTACTGCTGCCCTCTTTTTTTTATTCTTAGTTTTTACTCATTTTTAACTATGTGGTCTAGTCTTTTTGTGCGTGTGTACGTGTGTGTGTGTATGTTTGTGTGTGTATGAGTGTGCGTGTTGTTTTTGTAGTGTGTGCGTTTTTGTGTGCGTGTTGTTAGTTTTGTTTATCTGTTCTATCTATACATGCGCTCATGGTTTTTTTTGCGTTATATGCGCCAGTCTATGTTATGTCGCTTTTTGTTCCATGTATGTATTCGTATTCGTAATTATAAGGAATAATAGGTATTTAGGGCATTTATGTGTATTTCTGTTTTATTTGCGCTTTTTATGTTGTCTGTTGTGTTTTTTCTCATTATTATTATGACATTTTCTATTCTTAATGTTACTGTCGTAGTTATGTCTGTTCAAAAAAAGACGAAAAAAAGAAATCTCTAAAAATTATTATTAACAGGAAAATAACTAAATGATAAAAATTCGGCTACTTTTAAGTTTTATAAGAACTAATTTTGCAAAAGCGTATGTACAAGAATACAAAATATGGAAGAATAATAACAATCTATACAAAATTGGACTATTATGTATGTCGCATATGGGTATTTTCGGCTTTTGTGGTCAGTAACTGCTTATATATTTTTTCTACCCAATTAGCCGTAAACTTAGTTTTTTTTTGTTATTATCTTCAATGCTGTATTTCAGAAAATATAAAAGAGAAGAATAAGGTGCTCCGTTAGATATCTAATACTATACGTGATGCCAAATAGTTGTCACAATTTAAATTACTAATGCCATAAATTTCATTTGAGGGTCAAATATTAAAGCGAAATCAGAAAATATTTCGTAAAAAAGTGTTTTAACAGGAGAATAAAACATTAAAGTAGCCGAATTTATGTCATTGACTATTACATTGGTTACCACTAAGACCCGTTGCGAATTTTAGTACTATTATATGAAAAGGGAATGTGGCATTTCATTAAATTATATTTGTATTAAGATAGAATGCATAGTAGTGAAGAATTACTCGTTTGTATGATTGTGTTTAGATGTTTGCGTGGTTCAAATCAGGTTCGAATTCGTGAAACCAGTTTATGTTAATATTCCAAATTTTATTTGGATGCGACCACATATTTACATTAACTGGTTAGAAATTCCCATCTTCATTTTGGAACATGCACATATGAACAAAACAAAGCGGTCACACATTCTGGGCTAATATACCAAAAATTTCGTCAAAAATAAACACCAAAAACGAATTCTACGCATCAAATTACCCCTAGAATTGTGTTTTAGCCTAAAACTTAAAAGTCTAAAAATCGATTGAAAAAAATCTAAAAAAGTGATTGTAACAAAATTTTAAATATGGGCATGGCATAGACTTTTACGTACTGTGCCAAAATTTTGTAGAAATCCATGGAGAACATAAAAAGTTATTAACATTTAAAATGTGAACCATTAAAAAACACCCGGTACAAGACCCCGCAGTGAATGACATGATTCCGCATGATGTTTGGCACCGCGACTTTGAAGAGGCGGCCATTCAGGCATTTCAGACCGTTTTTCCTGAGAAAACAGTTAAAGGTGCAGTGTAGCTATATAAGAAGCTATTTAATTGCATTACATGGGCCCATGGGCCATAACCAGGGCCTATAAATGATATAATTAGTAATTATGAAAGTTTATTTGTCATAATGTATTCAACCGCCCTTTCTTTTGCACAAATGGGCAAATGATTTTCCGAACAAAAAATACTTCAAATGTTTTTATGTTTTTTTCCATTTTTTCAAACTCAATTATTTTTCATGTGTTTTGGGGTTTATTTAGTTGTTGTGCGGTCGGTAACAAAAAGAATATGTAAGTGTTCATATTCTTGATTGTGCCGACAGTACTCTCTTAATTTTCAGTATCAAAATTTTAATAAAAACAGCTATTTTAATAGAGCAGAATTAAATTTGTACGGAAAATTTTGCGCTATAACAGAAAATTCGACAACAAATTCACATAAAAGTTTCTTTCCATAACATTAGCAAAAAAAATCTGCACAGCAGCGCAGAATTTATTTTTTATTTTACTTCAAAAAAACGCGCCATTTTTATGTGATTGCTTTCGGAAAGACAGTACAAAAGTACAAACTATATTTAGTTTACTTCAGACCATCTTTAGTTAAGGTAGGTACAGTACAAAATGTACTTCGTGCTACGTACGAGTGAACAAAATAAAAACAAAATATCTGTAATGTAATAAAATATCAAAAAATTTAAATATTTAATGAACGACTGTTTACGTAATAAAAAAAACACACCTCATATGAAAAGGGGGACCCGATTCCCTTTCTGGGGAACCCAATTCCCTTTTTCGATTTTTTATTGCCGGAGACCCGATTCCCGTTTTTTTATGCGAGGGACCCGATTCCCGTTTACCCAATTTTGGTTTATGTAATCGTTTTTTTTGTGTTTTAGGCTTTTGTTGTTTTTTGTTGTTTTTTTGAAACCTAAAAGGTGGCCGAAATTAAGGTGGTTGTTTTGTTTGTTTGTTTTTTGTTATTTTTAGGTTAAAAATGTAAAAACAATTAACAGAGTGGAATAAAATGTTTATTAGGCTTTTTGTAAAGTTGGCTGGCTCTAACAAAAGCCATTTGATGTTGAAATATTTTTTCACACCAAAAAAAATTCAACAAAAAACACGTGTTATTAAAACTTGTGTTTTTTAAGGTTTTGAAATAATTATTTTAAGTCTTGCTAATAGCTATAAAACTTTGCAAACGGGAAAAAATTAACTTATATGTACTAAGAACAATACCTAACCTAAGGATAAATTTTCAACTTTTAAAAATATTTATTGTTCGTTTTAGCAATAGTTATAGCCAGTTTTTTCTAGGTGGACGAAGTTAATGGCACGTGCAATAACTTCAGCCCTTATAAAACAAAGTTTAAACCTCCACCGATTTTTAAGTGTAACAGAAATTTTTAAATTTGCACTGGAATAACGAAAATAGCTGTCGTTTGATTTTTAGACCAAATCCTGGCTCGATTAGAAGTGCCAGAAAAAATTTATCCAAAAAAATTAAAAAAGGTGGCCAAAATTAAGTCAGTTACCCTATATCAGTTTCTCACTAAGTTTAAGGTATACATAAATAAAGCTTTTGTACGAATCGATTGTTGTTTTGTTAACAAAATAATTATGTTGGCTTAAAATACTTCCGAGTCCGCATTATTTTTTCGAACAAATTATATCATACGTCGTTTTTTCGTCTGTATCCCTGCCACTTACCTCGTTTATTACGCACATGACATGGGCGTAGCCAGGATTTCGGAGGGTCCAACCCTGAACAAAATTTTTGAAGGGGGGGTCCAGCGCATACATGGGCAAGTTGGTCCGGAGTGGGGGGTTAAACCCCAAATTAGGGGGGGTTAAAATCCGAGAAACGCAAAATACCCATATCGTTTTTTTTCTGGAGTGCATTTTACCCATATAGTTTTTCGATTTTGAAGGATAAATAGGTTAAAAACGCTAATTTTAGGTAAAAATCTCTTCTTTATTGCATTTTTGAGCTTTTTATTGCTTACTTAAACCATTTATTTTTACCTCAAACCTTAAGTTTAGGAGGCAGGTAGAACGTAGAAGTCATTTTAAAGACATTTTTTCTTCATTTTTCCAAAATTGGGGGGAGAGTTAACCTTTTCTCTCCCCCCCCACTTCTGAGTGGGGGGGTTAAACCCCACTTCTCAGAATTTGGGGGGGGTTAACCCCCCTCAACCCCCCCCCCCGTGCCCATGTATGGTTCCAGGGGGTCCAAATCTTAAACGTTATAAAAGGGCTAAAAGAATTTTTTCGCGCTTTGCGCGAAGTGTTTCTTACCTTGTTTATGCCACACACACTTCATTATCTTCCTATTATTCAATAAAAACTATATCCATAAAACGAAGAAAAAATTTTTTACAAACAATTTGGTACCTTAAAATCTTTTATTTCAAAAATATTAACAATTTTAAAATTCAATGAGTACATTGAATTACAGCTGAGCAATGCAAAGTTCGAGAAAATGTTTTTTAATTACGTCTCCTAACCTTCAAATTTTTAAACTTACTATAATAACAATCTGTAGAAGGGGTCCCGCGTGATCGCATCAAGATTACAAAACAAAGTTATATAACATAAATTTCAGAGACCAATTACAACACTAAGAATGGGGTGGGTCCAGCGTGGTCATACCAAGATTACAAAACAACGTCATAGGTCACCGACCTCCAACGACTAGGGGGGGTCCACGCCCCAGGGTGTTTTGGTTTTTGACCTCTAGGGGGGTGTTAGGGGAGGTGTTTTTTATCAAATCAAGTCTTTAGGGAGGGTTAGCGGGTTTTTTGGTCTTTATAGAGGGGGGGTTGGGTGGTATGGGGAGTGGGCCTTAGGGGGGGGGGGTGTCCGGTCTTTTGGGTCTTTATAGAGGGGGGGTCCATGGGAGGGACCGAAAAAATTTGGTAGATGATGGAGGAGTGGGCCTTAGGGGGAGGCGGCCCCGGGGGGGGAGTGGGGGGGTGTAGCCCCCCGGTCCGAGGTCATTAGGGGGGTGCCACCCCCCCCCCCCTCCGTCGGTGACCTATGAACAACGTAACATAAATTTGGGAGTGGATACTATATAATTAGACCCCCAAATTTTTACCCTTGGCGACCCAAAAGAAGGGGTCTTAACATCTAACCGCAAATTTTTTCCTTTGCCTACCCAAAATAGGGTTTAGCTAGACCTCCTAAATCCCCTCCCCCTGGCTACGCCCATGATTACGCATTATTGTTATTAAACATTTAACACTCCCCCCCCGGTGCCCTCCATTTTGAAAATGACCGCTCTGCCCCCCTCTCCGCATTTTCTCGAGGAGGGGGTCTGTGCCTTTCATTTTAGGGAGTAACCTAGCAATCCATAATTTTTACAGTTTATTTTATTCTAAAATGTCCAATTATTTGCAAAAAACTATAATTTATTGTATTATTTTTAGATATAATTAATGGATGAATCACTGGTGACTTCACTAACTTTTAAAACTGCATAAAGAATCCGCATAAGATTTGCGATTGCTGAGCCTATAATTGGCATCAATTTCGTAAAATTTGCGGGGTTTTTTTTTTCAAAACAACTTTATCTTAGCCATCTCGTATGGTTTAGAAATGACCTAGAAATCCAACAACAACAATACCATTTAGATATAAACAACATATCTGTGCCGGTTTCCACAAGAACAATAAAAGTTAGCGCATTGAAAATTTAAAACTTTGGAGCAAGCCCGAACCTTGAACCAGGTAGAAGCGTTCAAGTTTTACTAAAGTGTTCGTCACTTTGTAGTGTTTAGTGCGTTTACAAATATTTTAAAAACTTTAACAAAAGACTTAAAAGGTGATTAGAAAATTTGCTGTATGTAATTACAAAGGCCTAATATTCCACGTTGTGCGTTCATTTAGTTTATCCTCTTATTTTCACGAACTTGAACTTTAGTTACTAAAGTTCGTGTTATTTTTTATTAGTTTGTGGTACTTTACCACTTTTAAACTTTTTAGGTATAATTTTGAAACACGTTTGAAACAGCGTAGGTATTGTATTGTATTGTATATCATCAAACATTTAAAAAATAAGTATATCTAACACATTTTGAATGTTTTTTGCGCTCAGCTCATTTCTTATTTTTTATTTAATTTTGTAACTTTGAAAAGAAAAATTTTTTTTAAGATTTGATTTGATTTGATAAAATGATTTAGATTGGAGAAAGCTCTAACTGAAACTATTTTTCAAAAAAAAAAAAAACGTTAAGACTAAAACCTAATAAATCGTTCGTATAATTGAACGTTTCGTTGGCGACATAATGCTGAGTTGAAAAATTTTCCACTCGTCATTTTTGCAAATTTTAAACAATCCAAGCTATCTGTTGAGAGGGAGCAGGGGCCTATTTCATAAAAATTGCTTGTAATAATTTACAGCTGTAAATTAATAAACGTACATTTTTCTTTTGTATTTCTAATTAAAAACTATATTATTCAAATTGCGTTCAGAATCTGAAAAATTACAAATTTATAAATTCTGTAAATTCCACAGTTACGTGTGCTTTTTTTAAATCAATAAAATAAAAAGAAATTGGTAATGGTAATGCTTCTGTCATACCTTTAGCATTCACACACTGTTCAGGTACATAAATGACAGTGCCATACTAGACTAGTTATATTTTAGAAAATGCGTTTATTAATTTACAATTACAAAGATCTTTATGAAATAGGCCCCAGGGCCAGGACATGATGCCAAATACATCAGCTGCAATACCGAGTCCAACACTTGAGGATTTGAACAACATAAGATAATATTCTTAAAAATGCCTATATTTTATTCCAAAACGATATTAATACGTTCTTATCTTTATCCTATTATGTTATATTTATTTAATATACATGTGTATTGTTGTTTTATACGTTTATGTAAGTTGGCGTTTTATTAAAATTTGTTTTAATATAATACCAAACGGTCCAGAGTTTTGTTTTTTTTTACTAAAATATGCCATATTTTCTTTCTTTCTTAAAACTGATCACAGTAGGTTTTCGTATTTTTTAAAATATGGATTTGTTTTTATTGTTTATATGAAATGATAACTTTAAAAATTTTGCTTTCCTTATTATATTTTCCAATCACTAGCTTAAAATGAAACTTACTTTGTCAATTTCTTTTTACCTTATTCTCAAATATCTGGATTGTATGAAGTCCAGTTAGATAAAATTTTAAGTCATTTCAAACATCTACTGGGAAAACTAGCTTCCGACTATTTTTTACGAATAATTAAAAACACCACCATCGACCACACGAAAGGGTTTTTTATGTTTTTTTATCAGTATCAGTAAGAACGACAAGGTGATGCTTCCACGCCACCATAAACACCAGATCTGTGCACGTTGTGGAAATCTCCTCCCCCGCTTTATTGGAGAGTTTGCCCCCCTGTTTTATTGCCCCCTTCCCCGCCAAAAAATGAAAAAGTTCCCAAAAATTATGGCGCCATTTTTGACTTACAAGGACGCCATCATCGCGAATTTTTTTGCGATTTTTAGCCTATTTCAATGCATTTTAAGCCATTTTAGACCTATTTTCACCTTATTTTCGCTTTTTTTTGTCCCTTGTCCCTACTTTTTTCTCTTTTTTTCTTTCCCCCTGCTTGCCCCCCCCCCCCGTTTTATTGCCTCTTCCCCCCCCCCCGTTTCAAAAAAGTTGCCCCCTGTGCCTGTCCCCGTTTTGGAATTGCCCCCTCCAATGAAACCCCGGGGGGCAGTGCACAGGTCTGTAAACACAAATACAAGTTTTTGTAATTATATATTACTTTGAGAAAAGCTACGTTTTACTTAAATATTAGGTCATGAATAAAAACTAAACATCCCTTCCCCTTTCCCTAAGGCGGATAGAGCTTAAACTCTTCTGTATTCTGTCGTCGTTTTCCTTTGTAGTGCTCAAAATAGACATTTTTGATTTGTTGAAATTTATCAACCCGAATTGTAAAACTAGTTTTCATAAAAAGAGCTATTTTTGTAGTTAATTCCAAAATTTTTCATATTAGTAGTAATTTTAAATTTAATTTATGTATATATGTATATCTACTACAAACACATAGTTTTGGTTTCATATTTACCATGCTACTTTGTTTGTGGTTTAAACTAATATTAATATTACATTATATAAATTTATATTATGCTGAAAAATGTTTGATTTACGACATAGTGTCCTACTTTCATACAGAATCATCTTTTAGATTGACACTGCTATTTTAATGGTATATTCTTCATATAGAATATGCCATTATAATAATTCGATTAAAAAAGGCTGTGTAGAGGTTTCGTTTCCTATATAGGAGTAGCGCATTTTTTCAGTATATTAAGTTCCAAGCATTTAGTATTTTTGCCTATATTTTTTTATTAAAGATGAATTTCGATAAGAAAACTGTTATACTCGAAAATTTACCAAATTTACTGCATTTTTATTTTTTAATTATCAAAATGGGTTATTGTCTGTTGCCATTTGTATGCAATAAAGTGTTTAATAATTTTACGTAATTTTGTTGTGATTATATTTTTATTAAAAATTATTTGGTTTCAAAAATTGTATATTTTTATTATAGTTTTAATGAATTAAAAATTTTAAAAATTACTTTTATCAAGAATATGTATCACAAAAAATTTCCGACTGTACACAAAACTTCTGACCAAATTTTACTAGAAAAGTTGCACATGTACAGCAACAACTTGTCTTTTTTGTTTTGCAAACAGTAATAGCAGTGCAAAAAAGCATTAAGTGTACAGAAAGTCTTACTGCAACAAAACTAATACTGTGCTAAAAAATCGCTGCGTGTCAAAACCAAAAAAATGGGGAATTTCGCTAAAAAAAATCGCACAAAATTACGCATGTGCAGCTTTTCTGCAAAATTTGGTCAAAAATTTAGTGCACAGCCAGACATTTTTTGTGTTATAATATATTCTTGCTTTTACCCGTTGCGCTATTTAATTGCCTCGTGGGTTCTTCATTGCGGTGCAGTATAGAGCCATTTGCACAAAATTCTACCACAAAACACCACAAAAATCAATAAATTATTATGTTAATCGTAGTCATAAATCTCGAAAAGATTTTCTGCACGGTTTTTGCAATTACATTTAAAATTCAGAAAAATCCGTCAGAAGTTTTTTTTTGTTAAAAAAATAATAATGCTACAAAAACAATTTGCAATGAATCCGTGACTTTTAAAAATCAAAATATATTTGACCCCGGGTCAAATTTAACCCCCCGGGGGCTTAAATTTCTGTCAAAGCGATGCATGATTAAGGAAGAAATTTAATACATAGTGGCACATTCTGATTCTTTGTTATGTATTCTTGGTCTAACATAATAATTTATCGATTTTTGAATTTTGTGACGGAAGTTTTGTATAAGAGGGATAGGTCAATGAAAGGGGATCAAAATAGAACCCGCAAATTTCCCTGTGTTTTATGTTGAAATGATAAAATATTATCCTGTAATCACATTATTGGGACAGATTTAATTTTTTTTAAAAATCGTATTTTGATTTCTTTCATTGTTGTACACTCAGAGTTTCCAAAATAACTTGTATTTCATTGATTCCGCAGAAGTTTTAAAATGACTAATTAAGATATAATATAAAGCACTGTGGGTGGTCAGGAAATCAGGCGTGCCAAAAAGAAAAAAAATAGTATAAAATTGGTGATAACGAAAAAAAAGTAATTATGTATTTATTGCCATGTCTTTACTTTAAAATTTAAGCCTATTAAAATAATTTTTTTATAAAAATTAAATATTTGTTGCAGTATTATGAGGCTTAACAAAAAAAATAAAGGAGTATATAATTCAAAATGTAATTATAAACATTAAATATTTTTAAAAAAATATGTTAATTTTCATTATGTGTCAAATTTAGCAAGAAATTCTATTAAAAATGAGTTGTGGGCCATTTTTATGTTTATTGGTATGTTATAGTGTACGATATTGTAGAATAGTTAGACCGTTTTGTATTTAAGGGAAATAGATTTCAGGTGTTTGTATTTTGTATTGTACCAATTATTTTTGTTCTTGAATTTCGATTTTTATTACTGGTAAACATAGGTGGGCAGCCTTTCGGATTTTGTTGGGGGTATACCCGACCCCTCAAATTTGGAGGGGGGGCGGTTTCCCGAAATTTTTTTTAGGTATACGCCAAATACCCCCATTTTTAGCATTTTTAGTACTGGGACCCCCAAATTTTAGGGAGGGGGGGAGTGTCCGGGGTACCCACAAATTTTAGTGGGGGGGGGGGTCTGCTAGTCGGAATTTTTGGGGGTATAACCCCCAACTCTCCCCCCCCTCCTGCTCACCTATGCTGGTAAAATTTCTGTATCTAAAAAAACAATAACATTTGTTTTTAAGCTTTTATTTTATATTATATACACATTTTTTAATCGATGATCAAATATAACTGGTTCTTTACGTAATTTTTACAAAAGATGGACCATTTTATGATTGATTTTTTTTTCTTAAACTTGCATTAAACACACTTAAATTAGTTAAAATATGAGGAAAAAATCTATTTATTAACTAATGTAAGTGTCTGTTTAATAAAATGATTGAGAAAAAAAATTTTAAATACTATTTATTAGTTAATCATAAAATATAGCTCCAAAATTGTTGGGGCATTCAAAAATTTTGCACTTGCAAAAAATTATTAAATACATCATTACTTTTCGTTATCACCAATTTATACTATTTTTTTTCTTTTTAGGCACGCCTGATTTCTGACCACCCACATGCTTTATATTATATCTTAATTAGTCATTAAAACTATCCGGAATCAAAATGAAATACAAGTTATTTTGGAAACTCTGAGTGTACGACGATGAAAGAAAATCAAAAATACGATTTTTAGAAAAAAATTAGGAATCTGTCCCCCAATAATGTGATTACGGAATAAGATATTTATCATTTCGACATAAAACACAGGAAATTTCCGGGTTACGTTGATCCCTTTAAATTATTCTTATAAACCATCACGAAAAAGATAAATTATATGTTTCAACCCAGAATACCATAACAAAGAATCAGAATGTGACACTATGTATTAAATTTCTTCCTTAATCATGCATCGCTTAGACAGAAATTTTGAGCCCCTAAATTTGACCCGAGTCAAATATATTTTGATTTTTAAAAGTTCGCGGATTCCTCCAATTGTTTTTGTAGCATTATTATTTTTTTTCCAAAAACTTCTGACGGATTTTTTCTGATTTTTAAATGTAATTGCAAAAACCGTGCAAAAATCTTTTCGAGATTTATATGGTACCGTTGAGCATAATAATTTTATTGTAGATTTTTGTGGTGTTTTGTGGTAGAATTTTGTGCAAATCAATTACCACCGCAAAGTGAGACCCACGAGCAATTTGAGGTGGGCGCAACAGTAAAAGCGAGAATATATTTATAACACAAAATTTCTCAGCTGTGCACTAAAATTTTGACCAATTTTCAGAAAATTGCCGCACATCGTAGTTTTGTGCGATTTTTTTTAGCGAAATTCCCCGTTTTTTGGTTTTGACACGCGATTTTTTAGCGCGTGTAGTTTTGTTGCCGCTAAAAATTTTTGTACACTTTAATGTTTTGCACTGTTGTTATTTTTTTCGAAACAAAAAAACAAGTTGTTGCTGTACATGTGCAACTTTTATTAGGTAGAAAATCAGAAGTTTTGTGTACAGTCGGAAATTTTTTGTGGATTATATTCTTGATAAAAGTAATTTTTAAAATTTGTAATTCTAAAACTATAATAAAAATATACGATTTTTTAAACAAAATAATTTTTTGATAAAAGTATCATCACACAACAAAATTACGTAAAATTATTAAACACTTTCTTGCATACAAATGGCAACAGACGATAACCCATTTTGATAATTAAAAAATAAAAATGCAGTAAATTTCATAAATTTTCAAGTATAACATTTCTTATCGAAATTCATCTTTAATAAAAAAATATAGGCAAAAATACTAAATGCTTCAAAATTAATATACATGAAAAATGCGCTACTCAGAAACGAAACCTACAGCAGCCCTTTTTAATCGAATTATTATAATGGCATATTCTATATGAAGAATATACCATTAAAATAGCAGTGTCAAATTGTGAAAGGTGATTTCTATGAGAGTAGGACACTATGTCGTAAATTAAACATTTTTTCAGCATAATATAAATATATATATATTGTAATATTAATATTCATTTAAACCACAAACAAAGTAGCATGCAATTTGAAAAACCGAAACTATATATTTTTGTAGTAGATATACATATATACATAAATTAAATTTAAAATTACTACTAATATGAAAAATTTTGCGAAAAATTAACTACAAAAAAAATAGCTCTTTTAGCACAAAAACTAGTTTTACAATTGGGTTGATAAATTTCTACAAATCAAAAAATTGAGCACTACAAAGGAAAATGAAAACAGGATACACAGAGTTTAAGCTCTATCCGCCTTAGGGAAAGGGGAAGGGATGTTTAGTTTTTATTCATGACCTAATATTTAGTAAAACTTAGCTTTTTCTCAAAGTAATATATAATTACAAAAACTATATATATTTACAGACGCATTGGAAGAGACAATTCAAAACAGACACAGGCAACTTTTTGAAACAAGGAGGCAATAAAACAGAGAAAAAAAAAAAAAAAAAAAAAAAAAAAAAAAAAAAAAAAAAAAAAAAA
>JASAMX010027201.1:0-67309 GCA_030248175.1 Microlaimidae sp. YZB2_3
GCCTTACTCGTTCAGTTACGTATTGCTCTGTTGGTTGGGCTCAGATTTAGGCTTCGCTTATGCGGTACGGGGTCTTTAAAGCCGTAAAAAGGGAACTTGGAGCCGTCGAAAACATTTTTGACCTTTTTTAAGGCTTCGCTCAGGTTTAGGTATAGGTTTTATTAAATTTTATTTTCGGCTCCAAGTTCCCTCGGCTCCATCGACCTTAAACCGCTTGGGCGTTTTAGCGATTTTTACTTTCGGCTCCAAGTTCCCAAATTACGGCTCTAAGTTCCTCATTTTCGGCTTGAAGTTTCCAAGTTTTGGATCCAAATTTCAGCTCCTAGTTCCCTCAGTTCCATCAACCCTAAATCGATTTTGGGAACTTGAAATTGATAAAATTTGAAGTCAAATTTTGAATGCAAGAATAACCTGCTCAAAAAACTGGAGTTTGATGCAGTAATTACGCTTACACTTAGCTTGGTGCAGTCGTTGAAACTTACGTTTAAGCCAAGAATGCATAAACGTAAAAAAATGTATGACTGTGCGTTAAATAACAGTTGTTCTAATTATCTGTTAAGCAATACCCAATGTAGATTTTTTATCATGTAAAAATATCTACTGCAAAAAAATTAGAACGAATAATTTTTTTAATTGGCTTTTATCGAAATATACAAAAATCAATTAATTTTAGCCTTTTAAAAAATTGAATTTTTATTTAAAATTGAGTAGTTTGACATCTTTGTTAAAATATGGTGTGTAATCCTTTAAATTCAACCGTTTTTTCTGAAAATTTAAATCGTTTTATTGTTAAATAGATGATTCAATATAGCAATTTATCGGGGTCAGCTAGGTCTAATTTGTCTATGTATAAATCAGAGTTTTTCCACATAATGCTGTCAATTATTCCACACTCACAAGTTAAAAAATTCTGAACGCGAAATTCCCAGATGAACTTTTTACATCATAAATAATTTTAGACATTTTTCATATTCAAAATTCATTGTTTAGCAACTCTTAAGATTTTGGCCATGTTTTCTTGTCACTGATTTAATAATAACCCATTATAATACTATTTTCAAAAAAAATTAATTCTTACCGCTTTTTTAATTGTTGTTGCTGTCGTTCATTGTCAATAAAAAGCAATAATTTTTCTGACATCATTTGAGCAACACCCACTATATCTGGCCTGTCATTGGGAGACGGTGTCAGACAACTAAAAATTTCAGTATTAAGAAGAAAAATTATGGTTTTAAAGCTTTTAATATAAAAAAATCTTTAAAAACAGGAAACCATTTATCAAAAAAATAAATCGCAGATAATGGAAAGTAATACAGTTGCCGTTTTTCAAAAAAAAAAAACATACAGTGGCAGTGTTTTTTAAGTCCTGCAACTTGAAAAGAAAATTATAAAACACGCAAAAAAATTTTATTTTTATTTTTTTGGTTTTTTATCCTTTTTGTGCGGGGCTTTTGGAACCGTAGGCATGGCACGTTAGAAAAAAATTTTAAGAATTTAGAAACAAAAATAAAAAAATGTATGGGGTTAGGTTAAGCGTAAGTTTAGGATTTAGTATACGGTTCAGCGATTTAAATTTACAAAAATAACTTAGATCAGTCTTATTAAAAAATTTAATTACACAAAAAACCGCTTTTTCAACAACGTTAATAGGTACTTATTATTTTAGATCTACGGAGTCTTACAAAAAATTTACCTACCCTGTCACCAAATTTATGATATCACTGGAATAAAGCTGTGTTTCAATAGGTTTATATTTTGCTTCCACAATCTAAAATACGATTGAAATGTGTAACAAAATCTTTAAACATTTTAAATTTTGAAAAAAAAATCACAAAATATGTGTCTGACTATATTAAAAAATGTATCCAAAGATCAGATCTCACAAGCTCAAAAAAATGACCACATTTTTTTAAATGTGGAGAAATTTTACGTGTAAAATTGTTTAGAAATATAATCAATTAAAAAGCTGCCATTGTTGGATAAATAACCTTAAAATTAAGAAATATTTGATAAAAAGTGCACTAATAATGAAACTGAAAAATAAGATATAAAAAATCAAAACTATTCAGTAAATTTTTAAGGCTATTAAATTTTAAAATTTTTAGGCTATTCAGTAAATTTTTAATCTCTAAACAGGATTGCAGTAGTTGGGATCATTAGCAAAATTTATAATTTTACCCAATAGGTAATTTTAAATTTTGCCATAATTCAATATATAAAATTTATGTGCTTTCAATATAAGTCGGAATCTATAAAGATTGAAATGTCAATATAAAATGCTAATTTAGCGATCCCACAAAAATCAAGAAAATGGGTTCGCAACTGTTGACGCCAAGTATGTATTGTTGGTCGAAGTGGACACTCGTTACACGAAATTTACCAAGCGTATCAACTGTTGTAGGTGAGCATTACTTTGTGATATTATTAGATTAACTATACTATAAAATAAAACTTGCCGAATTCGCAAGTTGAAGCATATTTTGAGAGTAAAATGGCTGAGTCAGTCGACACATTTCATAGACGCAACATCCTAAAGCCCAAATGTCAGCTTTGTCTCCATAAGGTTGATTTTGTACTATTTCAGGACTAAAATACCAATTAGTTCTGTGAATTAAATATAAACCGTAAATATTTTAAATTTGTTTTTAGCCATCTAAAAAGGAAGGATACTTTCATGTTTTTAAGACATTTTCTGCAGTATCTGACTTGACTTAACTGTTTCTAACCACGTTTGTGAAAGGTAATACCGGTTAACGTGTTTCTGGTGCTATTTAAAGACTACGAGTTCAAATCAAGCGAGCTGTCAAAGACAAAAAATTCCAAACAATTAAATTTTATAGTTTTTTTGCAAAAAAATGGCGCTACACGACATATACTTTTGATTTGCACCTTATGTTTCTCGTTGAATAAAATACACGATCCGTTGATTTTATTTTTATAACTATTGTTTATTAGATGGCGTATTTCTGAAACATCAAAACAACGGGATCTGTTACTATATCTACTTGAATTTAAAACATTGTTGATGAAATTATTAATAAATGTAAAGTCTTGGTTTAAAATATGATTTTTATTGTGAGATAAACCACAATTCTTAAAAACAAACTTCTCACAATTTAAGATTGGTTTATGCTTCTTTCAAAGTGTCCAAAAACAAATTTTCAAAATTTAGAGCTTAAAATCAAAGGTGTAAAACAAATTTTTGATCTAAACAAAACATTAGAATTTGAACTTTGCCTCAAGACGTTTGCCCTTGAACTACCCTACATATTTATACTATTTTGTAGGTCTTAAACTTTAGTTTTGGAAAAGTTTGGACTTTTTGGCCAGTTTTTAAGAAGCGTTTATACTTTGCTAAAAAAATTTAGAAATTCGGAAAAATTTTAAAGGACGAGTTTGAGCTTAATATAAGTCTTTTTGATTGCAAGAGTCTAAACCAGCACTAAATTACTTCAAATAAAATTACTAAATTACTAAGTTCTAAATGACTCAAATTAGTGCTTAGAAAACTAAGCCTTTGAGTTTTTTTCTAGTAAACCATGTCTCTGTTGTACAATATTTGTGGCCACAATCGGCTCGCATTTATTATGTGATATGTAATTTTTGATTGTTTATTTTATTGATATATTAATGTTCACTAGAATACACAATTTTATTTAATTTGATTAAATGCTCGTAGTTTAAAATTCCTTGGCAAATTTGGTTTACTACATAATTATTAGTGTGAATAATGGATTAAATAAAAGTCAAATATTGTTTTCGCAAAACTTTTTTTAACTAAAACACCATTTTTATTGAAAACTCTTCCAAAATTGATCATAATTTTTTGAATTTTTATGACATGTAAACAAACCAAAATTGTAAATAGAAAAATTTAAAAAAAGACTTGCCAGCAATAGAGAATAGTTCCTGCCGTACTCTTTAGGTAACTTTCGCCACGCTGTTTCGCCAATCCAAAGTCAGCTAAAACCATTTAATACACATAAAAATAAGTGGTTTAAATCATTTTAAGCTACATATATTCGAAAGTAATTAAGAAAGTTTAAATTTAATTAAAGGAAACAAAATTTTTGAGCCGCCCATTTTTAAAAAAATAAAATTGACTTTATTGCTCATTATAATGTTGTTTTTGTACATTACAGTATATGAATAATATAGGAAGTATAACTTACTCAAAACCACATTGTCGTTATCTGTTAGCATCACATTGTTTGGTTTTAAATCGCGGTGTATTATATGTTTTTCTTTATGAAGATACCTCAGTGACAAAACTAACTAAATGCACACACAAATTTAAACTTTAAATGATGACAAATTAAAAAAGTTAAAACTTATATGTCCTATGTAATAAAATGATTAATAAAAAAATCGCTGGCAAGATCAACAAACTACTTCAAAAAATAAAAAAAAACTCAAAAAGTTTTAAAAGTTTTTCTTGGTCACCATCAAAATTGTTATTTGAAAAAAGTTTTCTTTTAGATCAGAATTTTTTATTGATATGTACTTGTACCTGGATTAAAATATTCCATATACGGTCTTCTGGAAACTTCATTCCTTTTTCTTTTACTGAGCAGATGTGGTCTTTCAAAGAAGCGCCGTCAATTAGATCCATTACAATGTATAATTTTTCATCTGAATTTTATTTTAATGCTGATCAAAATAAAAAACAATTTTCATTGTGCATTAATTAAAACAATTCGTTTTGTACAAAATTGTTTGTAGCTTAAAACACCGTTGTTTAAAAAAGCAACACCAAACTTTGAATTTAATAATAATAATATTATATTGATTATAAGCTTAAAACAGAAATAAATTATAAAATTTTATTACTGTACTGATTACCAAAGTGCTTTTTAATCATCTGAAAGTTAAAAAACCTACTGATTGCAAAAACTGTGTAAAAATCTGATATTTTATCGTTACGCTATTATATTTTTGAGAGTTTATAAAACTATGTAGTCCTCAGATATTTTCCAAACCTCATGTGAGATTAAAAAATGTCTAGAATTAGGCATTTAATAAGTTATTTTTTTGTTTATATAATATTTTGTTATTGTTATTTACAAATTACATGTATTAAGTCCTTACTTTCCACGAACACTCTTCTGTAACGAACAATGTTTGGATGTCTGAGCTGGTGGCGAATAATTTTAACCTCGCTGATAATATCACCGAAACTTTTTTCTGTGCCACCCGATTCTTTTTCCAGCATATTTTGATGCATAAATATCTAAAATTATTTTATTCTTATAAAATAATTGTTACTTCGTGCTGTTTTCAATGGAAATAGTATTATTTTTCTACGGTTGCGAAAAAACGTGATTTTAGGCTAAGTAACCAAAAGTGAATGAAAATAAATAAGTTTTGGTCATTCAGGATTGTTTTAACAATGGTTTTTAAACGGTCATCCGTATCACAAACTTAAAACGTTTATGGAATAAAATTAAAAAAATTAAATTAAATATACATAAACTTTTTTCCCAATAAAGAAATAATACGGGTACTAGAACCCCTAAATAATGGAACTGAAAGCAGTCACAAAATTTAGGGAAAGGAAGTTTCTAAACAGCAAATTTGCTAAGGCTAGCATTGGCTTACACAACTTTAATCTAAGTTCTACAGATTTAAAAAAAAGGAATTTTTTTTATGTGTTGCCTTGTATAATAAAGTATTTAATTACTTCTTTTAGTGCATATAAATTAGGATCAGTTGTAACTGCTGAACCTTTTTTCTTTACTTTGTATACACAGCCAAAAGCGCCAGCGCCTAAAAAATAAAGAGCACATCATTGAAGTTCATTGTGCGCACACTGCCGTGTGTTGTATTTATTATTCTTCATGTACTACTGTTGCCGCTAACATAATAAAATAGAAACCGCTACAAAAATAAGACACTGTCCATATATTTGTTATTTTACTATTTTATGCTAAAAAAAGACGCGAAGGCACTTGTTTGTGCAAAATTTATTGTGTCGAGAAAACTTTGGATTTTGGCAAAAATTGTGCGGTAAGCAGCGCATTTACTACTGTACAATTAAATTACAGCTCACTGATTTTGCAGCCAAAAGCGAACTCAAAAAAAAAATATTTATTACGATCAAAGTTCTAATTGAAAACTGAAATTTACATTAATACATTTAAGATTCTAATAAATAAGATGAATGTCTGCCAATTGTTCATACTGGCGAACTCTTTAAACGAAAATGTTCTTCAAAAAATTTTGAAGTCAAAAAAAAACCAGGAAAATTTGTTGGGAGTAGCACTTTAGAAAAAAAATAAAATAAAAATAGTGACGGCTGCAAAATCAATACTATTTTTTTGTTATTTATTAAAATTAAAATTTTTTGTTTACGGCTGGTGAAACAGCTGACTAAAAAACGTTTATGGCACCGTACTTTAATTTCAAAGTTTTTTTAAAAACTATTATAAGAACAAAATTTAATGACAATTTTAACGTATTTTTTCGGTCGCATGTAGGTTTGTTATTTTGAATCTAATAGAATATACTGTATTTCTATAAAAAATTCAAATTGTCAAATTTAGATTTCGCTTCAAAGTACAATTTTTAACACGTTCCCGTGATCAGCTTTCCCGCAGTAACCACGTTGAAACCTTCGTACAACCACAGTAAAACTTTCGTACGACTATGGTAAACCCTTCATCCCCTTCGTCCCACATTGGTGGTTTGTTCCTCTGGCCCTTGTGGTGTAAGCTTCACCACTGTTAACTCTACGTATCACCTAGGTTGGTTATATCTAGGTGATACACAATATTCTATGCGTGGATAAAATTGCATAATTGATACCCTTTCAGCATTAGCCATTTCTATTTAGTCGGTTACTGCGCAGTGAACGAGCAAATTGAAATGGTTAAAGGTAAAAGGTTAGCAATTATGCAAGTTTTATCAACATATAGAGTATTAAGTATCACCTAACTATGACCAAGGTTATACGTAAAGTGAACTGGGGTGAATTTACTTACGACAATGGTCAGATAAACATACAACCAACGTGGTACGAAGGTTTCACCGTGGTAACCGAAGAAAAGGTGATTACAGGAATGGGTTAATATTATAGAAAAACAAAAATAGGATTGTGTGTATAAGTAAAAAATGAGTTTTTATCTATCATGGAAGAATTTATATTTACCTAACTGTTCAAGAATTGCATATTGACCAATAAAATTAATAGGAGCCCGTTTTTGATTAATTTGTTCCACAGCCTGTTGTATATCAGATCCTTGAATATCCTGAATATATTTAAAAGTTTATTGTGAAAAAAAAATTAATACTATTATTCTGCTGAATAAATTTTTATTTTTAAACCTTCAATTTTTTGATAATTTGTGAAAGTTACTAAACTAAAAAGTATGTCATAATTTTGTAAATACCGACTACTTTATAAAACTTGTTATTTTTATTACTATGTAAACTTGTATCTCACTTACGGCTCCTAATCCCATTAATTTAAGTTTATATTTTTTATTTTATCTAAATCTCTCAAATTTTATAGCTTGTTTATGATAAAAGAAATACGTCTGTCTAGCTTCGTAAAATACTATTGAGACACAAGACTACCAATTTAAAAATGTTCGCAAAATAAAATTTTGGCTGGTCCAGTGCTATATTGGTAATGCTCTAGTGTACTATGGACTTGATTTTAATTTCTTACCATCATATGTTGAAAATCCGACATCAATCCTTCGTAAGCAGTGAGGTCCAGAACGTAATGACCGATATCAATGAATTGTGTAAAAAAATCAGGAGGAAAAAGGCGTTTAAAAAAATGCCTGTTTCTTTCGAGACTAAACAACAGCCTCAATACCCGGAAACATGAGCACTGAAACAACAGACAATTTTAAATATTGGCTGCTTTAAACTTAAAAAATAAATAAAAATAATAAGCCATTATTTTATTGACAGAGTTCCGCTTAGAAAAGAAGTTTGTTAAAATTACAAAAGGTTGTTAAAATTGTTAAACAGTTTTTACTAAAATATATTTGTAATTAATATTCAGTTCTCCTGCCATTGTAATTAATATATTTTAAAGGCTAAAAAAACAAACAAATCATACTTGTAATAAAGAATAGTTTTTGTTCTTCTTCCATTCTGGAAAATCTAACTGAGCAATTACAACCCGGCACAAAATGTAAATCCCGTTATCCTGTAATTTATTTTAACATAATCAATTTCACAGAATAGCTGCCATAACATAATAATTAACATATAACTTATTTAAATGAAGAATTAACCCTGGTTTACCTCGTAAAATTGTATGGGAATTATGAGAGTGACTATTTAAAATATTGTGGTTTTTGTATTCATATTTTCTTAGAATTCTGCCTTTACACAAAACTTTCAAAAATTAAGCAGCTTTAGCCGTTAGAAATATTAGAACTTCTCTAAAATTGTGGGAACATGAAAATATCTGCAAAAATTATGACGTTAAAAAACACTTAATTTTTTATATTCATTTTTTACAAAAAATAGAAAAAAAACCATTTAATTTTACACGTTAAAAAAAATTACATTTTTAATCTAAATTAATGAGTAATTGATAAATAATTGTTAAAATAAGTATTTAATTTTGAATATTAAATTGTTTTTGCGTAAAATTTAAATATTTTTGCAGTTAAATACTCGAATGAATAATACAACCAAACTCAATTAGGTCAGCCAGGTTAATTTGCCTAGCATCCAACTTTGTACGTAACACAAGTAACTATGGAAAAAAAATCTAATACCTGAACAATCAATGTAGCGTTGCTATCTTGATGCGAAAGATAGGCTAAAGCTGCCGACAAGCCTAAAAACATGCAAAAATACTTGCGATTATTTATTTCAGAAAATATGTTTTTCTATCTATGATTGTTTAGCTTTTATATTGTATGTAAAAACTGCAAAAGTGTGTATTTGAGCAAAAATGTTTTTAATTAACTAATCAATAAACAATACATTATACAATAAATAACTAACTTACCAGTTAGCATACTCAACCAATCATCCAAATCTCTGTTCTTAGGGTCATGAATTTCCCTACAATTTAAATATTAAAAAAATATTAGAAACCTTGTAGATGAACCGATAATTTTTTAACCAGCGTGAAAAATACTAAATGTACAGTTGCTTGCAATTTTTAACTTAAAATTTTTCAAATAATTGTTACCAGTTTTTTACGATTTAGGGTCGATGGAGCCTTGGGAACTTTTACCTAAGCCTAAGCGAAGCCTAAATCTAACCCAAAACCGATTTTTTCCTAAAGGCTCAAAGTTCCCATTGCTCGTGGCTCCAAGTTCCCAAAAATTTTCGATAGCTCCAAGTTCATGTGGTTCTAATGCATGTGGTGCATGTGGTTCTAAAAACCCTGTACCGTTTTTTTATTTTATTAAAGTTTTATATATTTAAGTGTAAGATCCTCACAGAATTCAAAAAAAATTTAATGATTTTTGCTGTTTTTAGTTTCTAATTCTGCATAACTGTTGCGTAATTTCTGGTTAATTCTTACGAAAGCTCGGCGATGATCAAAGGGATGGCACCAATCTGACCAAGCTCCTGAGAAGTTTCCTCGTCTTCCGCTAGTTGGGCAACAATCCAAGCTAGGTGCCACTGCAATCGCACATTAGGAGTATTCAATAAACTAAAAAAATCACAACATTGCTCTTGATGATAAACGCAAATTTTTAGAAAGGCGGGAATTAGAGAAAAATAGCGTTAAAAAATATAAATTTCAATGGGTTTGTGAATTATTTTAAAATGTATAATTAGTTGCCAATAAAGGCTATGACAAAACGTCCTTTGGACAAAGTTCAAAGGTCAAAAGTCCTTTGAACTTTGTCCAAAAGACAAAAACAGCGTCAAAACGTCCTTTGAACTTTGTCCTTTGAATTTTGTCCAAAGGACAACGTGTTCACTTTTTGTCTTTTCGATTTTTCCCTTTGTATTTTTCCTTTGGACTTGGTCCAAAAGACAAATTTCAAGCAGTATTCATACTTCGTCCAAAGGAAAAAGTTCAGAGGACGTTTTGGCTTGTCCAAAAGACGTTTTTGGCTTTTCTAAAATTGTCCTTTGGACTTTGTCCAAACGACGTTTTGTCATAAGTATGAACCAGCCTTAAAGCCATAAATTGTTGAGACACACAAATAATCAATCTTTTGGCAAACCAACCGTAGGTGATGCAGTTGTGTACTAAATAAAAAAAACGGGATCATGTAATTAGCAATAAAAACAAAGCCATTTATTATGATTTATAATCATAAATTTATTGTAACTATGATTTTCAACTAACTGGATTTTATATAAAAGTAAATAGTAAATGTTTTTTTAAAAACATTTTTTTGATTTTCAAACCACACTGAGTTTACGCAAAATATAAATAAATAAATAAATTAGTATGTTATATAATGATAATATTCCCAATTTTTGGGACAATAAAACATACTTAACAACAGTTCCAATTCCATCGTACACCTTGATTTGCTCTCGGGCGTCCATTTCGCAGCATAAAAATCTTAATAAACTTGCGGCAAGTCTAAATTAAAGTTCAAATGCTTAAAATGAGTTTGTTGTGGTCGCTAATAGGAAGCCATTACAAAATTATAAAAATTTAGAGTCCTAAATTAAATTAGGTTTCATCGAATTTAAATTATCTGTTTTAAGTTCTACACTCATTCAGCCCCGATTTCCTTATTTAACTTAAAAGTTCCCAAAACCGGTAATTTTGTAAGTTTTTTTTTTTTTAATTTTTGAATTTGTTTTATGTAAAATGCTTATATGAGGCGTCAAAGTCTGTAGGATTTTAAACTGATAAAATCTAACTTTTATTGTTACTCTCTAATTTATTGTAATAAAGTTTTAACTAAATTATCAAAAACTAAAAAAAAACAGTCGATCAAAAATATATACAAAACTTCTGCCTTTAATTTTTTTTAAATATATTATAATCAGTTGAAGTTTATTGAAGTTTTTTCTTGCACTGTGATTGTTTACTTTTGTGTTTTTAAATCCGAATCTTTGAGCATTTGAAGTATTTGGTCCAAAGCATTGGAAGCGCAAATGTCATTTCTGACCGCCGAGCTTTTATCCGCTAATAGACCCAAAAACTGGAGAGTAGCCTGAACCACTATCATGTCTCTGGCTAGCAGGAGCGGTAAGACAGTCTAAAAAATAACAAAGGTGATTTACCAGCAACATAACATTATCTAAAAAAGACAATTAGAAGCTTATAATTTGACATCATTTCAACAATTCACGTTTTAAGTTCAAGAAAAAATTAAATGTACAAAGAAAAAATATAAAAATTAATATTTCTATGGCTTCATACTCTTGCAGTGGCAAAAAAGTTAAGTAAATTTGATTGATTATTGAAAATAAAAAGTAAACACAAATTACGTTTGTTTATTTGTATAATTTTGTTAATATCTGGAGAACTTTTGTTTGTTATACGTACGGCTCCTCAAACTTCCTGTATTTCCGGTATTTTGGAGGCTGGTGAGAAGACACCAAATCTGCCTCAAAGACAGATAGAAGCAGGGCAAAGGTAGGTAGATTTTGAATGCAGGCAGGTTTGAGGCAGCCAAAACTGCTTCGGTTATAGGCAGTCATAAGGCAGCAGGCACTGCCTTCTGGTTTAAAGCATATACATGTAAGTAGGCAGGTAAGAACCAGCTAAATCTGCCTCGAAGGCAGGTAGGAGGGATATCAGAAGCAGGTAAATTTAGAATGCATGCATGGTAAAGGCAGGTAGGAGGGAGAAAAAATTTCCATAGAGCCATTTTTCATTGGTAGGAAAAAACTACTTTCCCAAATAAGCTGGACCGTCATTACCAAGTTATCCTGGCATTTTAGCCAAGAGCAAATACAAATTTGATAATTCGTTTGATAAAATGACAATTCGAATTGTGTGATTTCTTTTGATTTAAAATTTTATTTTTAAGAAAACGTCGTAATTTCGTGATTTTAAATCTTTACAACGTGCTGTCGAATTTTTTCTCTTTGACTAAAGCTCAATTGGAAAATACAGGGTGTTTTTAATTCTATTTTTATCGCTTAAGTTGTTGTAAACTGATGTGCTTTAAAAAAATTTTAAAAGTGTCATCATTTTTTCTATGCTGCCAGAATTAAGCTTTTTATATTTGTGCGTTTTTCCAGTAATAATCCCAAAATATGGACTTTCAATTCCCCGAGAAAAAAATTGCTTCACGTAGATCGTTTTGTGGAACCAGATAGTTTTGCTTTAGTTTATGTTAATGCTGACAAAAACATATGTCTATTTTTAAAATTATATAAACCCTTAATTCTTGATTTGAATTTATATTAACTTAAGAAATCAAAAAATGAACAAAATTTCTTAATGATTTGTAAAGTAACGGGTTGTTATATCGACGTTTGTAAAAAATATTTAAGTGAAGTATCTAATACAATAAAAATACTTTGTGTAACGAAGCTTTTGAAATACCAGTTTCACCAGTACACAATTTCTGACAAATACCTAAATATAAGTTTTGTGTTTAAATTTTTAAACTTTTTTATAAATTTTTCAATAAGTAATTTTTAAGATATTATGAAAACATAAGTAGATAACCTTTTTGAATTAAAAAAATTATTTTAAATTATCTCTCAAAGCCTGGGTTATCCTAAAAACTTAAGACTCCGATTTGCAGTTACTCGTACAAAAACAAACGGATTTAATATTATTTTGCTGAAAGTGAGCTTAAGTATTCAAAGTTTATAATTAAATTTAGTTAAATTCTGACAAGCAATAAATCAATAGGACTATTTTTATTTAGGACATCTGCCTTTTAAGCTATAGTATTATCTATTTTTGATAATTTTAATATTATTAATATCTTTTACGTGTTTGCTTGGGCCGAGGTTTTTTTGTGTGTGGGTTTTTTTTTAAATGTTGTAATATTTTTTTTATTTTTGGTATTATTTAGTTTTTTCAAATGTACATGCTAAAAGTTTTTATAAAATTAAATGTTATTTTATTATTAATCTATAGCTAAGTAAAATTTACTTAGAAACCCCTTGACTACCGCCGTTCGATGGGAAGCCTCTTCTGCAGAGCTGGCTTGAAAATATCTTTGAATGCTACATTCGCCGAACTAGAAATAACATATTCAACTTTGTTTAAGCAAGCTCTAATAAACATTGTTTTTACTGACTACTTAATTAATATAAAAAATATGGAGTTAATTATAGTTTTAAAAATAAAAAATAAGTAAATAAAATCAAAATAAAACATACATTTGAATTAAAATTTGATAAAAACATATATTTTTTAAGGCTAAAAATTTTAAGTTAATTTTGGATAGTGTTCAAAGAGATAGAAAGAGGCAGATATTTACATTTTTAGCGTAACAAAAAAATAATTTTTAGCGGAAATTACTGTCGTTTTTTATAACTAACAAAAAAATTCTCTAATAGTTTGACTTCCACCTAATGCAATTTACATGCTAAAACGTCAATACATATGAGTATAAAAGTATAAAAAGGTATAACTTTGTATATTAATAAAACAAAGAAGGAAAAAAACCAAACTTTTTTATTGCATTGTAAATATTCTAAGCAGTACTTCTATTATTTTAAATTTTTGTTTTATAGCCTACAAATACCGGCTATAAACGTTTTATTATATTTTTTGGAAAAATTTAATTTAGAACATTTTTTTAAAATCACTCTCGCTTAAAAAAGTTTTAGGTCAAATTAAATATTATCACTTTGTTATCATTAAGAGTTATCAGCGAACGAACTGTCACGGGTTTTAATTTTTGTCCTTTAAGTACATGTGACACATTGTGTCCCTTCCGTGAAAACTCAAAGTGCAAGCGTTAATAAAAGGCGATTATCTTTCTCCGTTCATTGACCGTCCTATGGTGTAATGGATAGCACGCTAGAGACGACTTTGGAAGTTACGGGTTCAATTCCTGTATCGACCAAATTTTTCAATAAATTTGGTTGTCTACATTTTCCAGCGCCTGGTTATTTTCGCTTCCACTTTGGGTCATCACATATTTGGTGGCCGATACACACCTCCGGGTATGTATACCAGTGTACCCCCTGTTCTACGGCAGATAGAGGGGCTTGTTGGGGCTGGTGGAGGTGTGCGGATTAAATCGAAGGGGCTGAGAGCAGCTCTTCTCTTGGTGGGAAGGTGTGACACATTGTGTCCCTTCCGTGAAAACTCAAAGTGCAAGCGTTAATAAAAGGCGATTATCTTTCTCCGTTCATTGTCCGGCCTATGGCGTAATGGATAGCACGCTAGAGTTGACTTTGGAAGTTACGGGTTCAATTCCTGTATCGGCCAAATTTTTCAATAAATTTGGCTGTCTAAATTTTTCAGCGCCTGGTTATTTTCGCTTCCACTTTGGGTCGTCACATACATTTGTTTTTCATTGCGTAAAACTGTAAGATTTAGAATAAATTAATTTTCTTTTTGCTTAGAACATTGCGCTAAATAATTATATTAAGAATTATAAATAAATTATATTTTAAATATATATAATAATTTTATAATAAATTTTGTAATATGATAACATAATATTTTAAGATAAAGTTTTAGAAATATCAATATTAAATACAAATTAAATTTAAAAAATTCTAATAACTCACATAAGCAAAATTTTCAGCTACATCTAAACCTAAAAAAACTTCTTGCAACTCTTTGTCTCTTAAGAGAATCCTCGTTAACTGTATTAAAGATGATATCCATTGAGAAGCCAAATCTTTTTCTAAGTTTTCGCATGCATTTAGCCAATTTCTGCAATATATAGATATTGTTTTTTCTTGCATCCAGTAAAAACCTTCAAGTAGTCTTAAACAAAAATTTACATCCTACGTAAAAATAATGCCGAAGCATTTTCTTGTGTTTTTATCGATTACTTTTAAAAAAGTTATAAAATTGAAAATAAAAGAAATACCACTATATGAAATCAGTCAATCGACCAAAGTCACGTAAGAAATAATTTGCATACGGTTTGGTTGAAAATTGCGTTCGCAACTGTCGAAGCAGCTTAATTTTTTGTTTCAAAACTATGACAAAAAATGACAAAATTATTATTTTTCAAATTTGGGGGTATTTAACCGGGTAACCATAAAAAATTTTAAACTAAAATTAATATTTTTGAAATTAGCACGCATAGAGATTTCAAATGAATATAAACACGGCTTATAAACAATAAAAGCAAAAAAATCACCCCTTACTAATTTTGGGGGTACAAAGGGGTCTGTATTTTGGTTACCCGACTATTTAGAGCAAAATTTTTAGTCAAAATCTTTTTTAAGGGTGAGCCATTGCAGTGCCTTAGGGGATAGAAATTTTTTAAAGACCATCACCAAAATGTAGAGTTCAAAATTCCACATAAATCCCCCGGTTTAAAACCTGTGGCTCAAACAGTTTTTAAGCATGATGCCAAAATATGCACTTGCTACCCCCATACAAAGAATTTTAGCAAAAATCGTAAAATTGACCCCCTTTATCCTCTCGGGGTACCCGACCCAGGTAGGTTACTCCTAACAAATTATATATTTTTGAGCTCAGAAAAGTATGGGCAATCTGCACATAAGCACGTAAGGACCCATATGGTAAACAGTTAGAAATTTGACTAAAAAAAAGTGCGCCTAAATTAGGGGGGTTTTGGGGCTCATTCTTCAAAATTTTTGATAAAACTTTTTTTCAGAAGGTAGCCAAAAGTACAAGGACCTTAACGCGAGATATTCGCATATTAATCGCGGCGCGTTCAAAAGTAATAGGAGCTCAAACAAAATTTTTTTTGTCAAAATTTTCACAGTATCGCTAAAAAAACAGAGAATAGCTACAAGAGAAACACAAAACAACTTTTACATAATTTTCAACAGCGATAATAAGTAGAATTTGTGATAACCAAAGTCTTTTTTGTTTACACGAATTTTTATTAGTATTCACACCGTCGAATTCGTTGTTATACAGAAATAGAATGGTATGTTTTTTAAAAAATTACATTGCTGTGATTCGTTAATTTGAACTTTTAAAGTTTTTTTTTATTAAAATACTAAATATAGAACATCAATTTTTTTAATTTGGATTTCTTTACTAAAAAAATCTTACTTGTCACCAATGCGATGTTGGAATATTCCAGATAAAACCTAAATAGAAATTTAGATAAAAAGGCAGATGTGCTTTATTAAGAATATCATTTTGTAAGAAAATTGTATAAAAACTTTTAATTCAAATATGCTAAACTAAACGAGCTGGGTAATAGAGATATTGCTAATTAAACAATGCAAATGATAGGTCCAAAATTAGTGTTGACCAGCTAACAAGATTTTATTTTGACGTTTAAAAGCATCAGCGTATTTATTTTTCAAGGTTTTAAACCCTAAATAACATTAAATATTCAAAATTATGTCAATAAAAAAGTTTTTATAAAGATAAAATATATTATAATAAGAAAAATTCAATATGACAAAATCTAAAAGGCAAATGCAACAGAAATTTCGTTACGTAAAAAGAGGCAATTTTGATAAAAGTTTTGTGAAAATGGTATTTAAAACTCACAAAAGACAATAAATGACTGCTTCGCAATTTAAAAAATTGTATAAACAGTTTTATTTCAATGATGAAGTCACCACACATTTCAATTCTAATTTAAATCTAGTGTTGAAATCACCCTTGTTTCCTGCTTTATTTTTAATTTATAGACAAATTAAAGCCAAGGCGACTTGGCGTTGTAATTTAACATTTAAGCCCACGCTAAGACCACGCCAAATTTTCATGTAGGATTTAAGTTTCCGTTTTGCGGCTCCAAGTTCTGCAAAACGTTGTGACAGCTAAAAAACTCCCTTTTTACTGCCACAAAGACCCTGTAATATTTGTACAATATCTGCAAAAACCAACTCTGGATGGTTTTTTTATTCACTAATTAAAATGTTGAAATATTTGAATTTGAACTAGAGCACAACTCAATCGTATGTTTTTAAATGAAATACCTTAAAAATAAATTTTTAAAAGTTGAAAACTGAACAAAATTCAGTTTAAAACGAAAAGCTACTTTAACAAAACCAATATACAATGTATGTCAAATTTTAAAATTTATTTTTTTAGTAAAAGTTTATGGTTACTTATTGTATTGAGTTATTGTGGTATTTTCTAATTTAAAATTTATTTGTGGTTTTCATGTAGTGTTAACTAAGTTATCTTACCTCTGCATGTAATTTTTTCGAATCTTCATTGTTACTAAACACATCTGTATCATTGTACGTCAGGCTAAAATCATTTACAGTTTTTTTTAAATTTTGGGAATGATTTGCAAATTAAAGTTTCCCGAAGTTTTTATTTGTAGACAAGTCACAATAAGTTGAACGCTGAACTTTATTATAAGAATTATGTTTATATTTTATCTAGCAGACCCCGTAAATTTGAATAGGGACATGAGAAGTCCATTTAAAATTGTACCGTTATGACATTAAAAAACAAATTCGACCGCAGAATCTTTTCTTAATTCCCGCTTTTTCACAAAATACACAAAATTAAACAACCCTAAAACCTAAAAATACTGCAATTTTTTGTTCCAAATTGAGTAATTTAATAAATATGATATGTTAATTTTGACCAGGCCTTAAATTCGGTCACCAATTTAAGGTGTTAGAAAATTAGCTATTTTTAAAACACAAAAGAACTACGACAAGCCAGGAGGGGCAAAAAAATTTCACCTCTATGGTTCTTTTGTTGTATTCAAATATCATGGTACTACCGTATTTAAAGAACTTTTTGCGCGTTTGACTTTTTCGACGTTTTTCACGCCAAAAATATTTAACAAAAACACAGGTTATTAAAACCTATTTTCTAAGGTTTTGACAAAATTATTTAAAGTTTGCTAATAACTATTAAAGTTTGCAAATGGGAAAAAATTAATCTATATGTAGCAAAAACAATACCTAATTATAAATTTTCAACCTTTAAAAATTTTATTGTTCGTTTCAACAAAAGTTATAGCTTATTTTTTCTAGGTGCCGAAGTTATTGGCACGCCCCTTAACTTCCACCATTATAAAAAAAAACTTTAAACCTCCACTGGTCTTTAAGTGTAACAGAAATTTTTAAATTTTGCACTGGAATAACAAAAATAGCTATCGTTTGATTTTTAAACCAAATCTTAGGTCGATTGGAAAAGTCAAAAAAACTTATTCAAAAAAAAAAACAAAAAAAAACAGTGGCCGAAATTAAGTCAGCTGCCCTAGTTGTTAAAGGATGAAAAGAGAAAAAGGGAAAACAAAAAAAAGAAGAAGAAGAAGATTAAAAAGAAAAAAAAAGAAAAAGAAGAAGAAGATGAAGAAGAAAAAGACAATTAGACCAAAAAATAAAATTTACAAAACCAATTTACAGTTAAAAAAGCGAAAAAGAGAAACCAAAAAAGAGAAGAAGAAGATGATGAAAAAAAAGAAGAAAATGAAGAAGAAGATGAAGAAGAAAAAGACAATTAGATTAAAAAATACAATTTACAAAACCAATTTACAGTGTAGTGTAATATTGCAACATGATTACTGATTAAAACGAAAAAAAGTTTTTGTACCCTTTTCTTTAACTTAATTTGTACTTCTCAAACGCATTTAAAAACCATCCAAAATCATCTTAGAAAGTATTTTTAAAAAACAAGGAAATTAATCCGACAAGAAAATAATTTGAAAACACAAAAAAGTTAAAAAGACGTAAAAAAGTTTTTTAAAGACAAAAAAATACCTGATAGCGTTTGTAGAATTAATTTCTGCATTCGCAATTCGCTGGTAGGCTTTGCCTTTTCGTAATGATTTAAATGACAAATTCTTTTTCAACAAAACTAGCAATGTTTCCAATGTCTTTTTCTGCTCTTCGTTCATTTTTTAATTATATTTTTATAGGTCAGGCAGCACACCTAAATCAATTTGTCAAGTTGTAATGTAAAAATGCTTCGTTTAATTAAACTAACCACAGAATATTTAAGTTAAATCTAAACAAAGCAAAAACATTGTTTATAATATTATTGGTTAAATTTTAATTACAAAACAACCTCTAGGATCGGTACGTTACTACGTTTTAAATTTAAAATTTATACTGCACTGAATATAATATCTTTAATGCTGACGCCACATCATAAAGTGTTTTATTTTATGTTTAATAATTATATTTATCATTATATTATTAAACTACATATAGACCTGAAAGATGGTTTAAGAATAGAGCAAGAAAAAGGGACAATTTCTTACTACCCCTGAAGAATCACAAGTCAAAAAATCATTAGCATGTGTGTTACAAAAAATAGGCGGAGGTTTGTAAAATGATAAAATGAGAATTTCAGATCCCGTAGGCTACTTCACTACAATCCATATGCATTATAAACCACCTTAGAACATAGGCAAGCCAAATAAATGTGGACTAGTTTGAAATGGACATTAGAAAATTATTCGACTAAGGGCAGTTTCTTTCTGCATAAAAAATTGTACCATTATACATACAACAATTTTTGAAAAGCGTGAAATTACGATTTTTTAAATTATAAGGTTATATTTGTACGTATAAGCAACAAATATAAATATATAAAAGTGGCACTCCCGTGCCGCTTTTTTAAAATTTGAAGAATAAAAATATTTTCTAATTTTTTCCACCTCAAACTAGTCCACATATTTTTGGTGTAAACAGGCCCCAGGGTCTTCTTTCATAAAAACGGTTGTAAATTCTCATTTTGTGAATCCCCGCCTACTTTTTGTAAAATATATGATAAAGGTTATCCGACTTGTTATCCAGGAGTATCTCCGCTCACTAAAAAAAAACAAATGCTCTACGTTGAGTAATTCGTTCTTCCGTCGATATTTTCGTCCCGAAAACTCTCTATCAAAAAAATATTTTACAAAAAAATAGGCAAATATTTGTAAAATGAGATACAATCGTCTTTATGAAATAAGCCCATGGGAAAAAATCGCCTCGTGTCGTCTTCGTCTTGTTGCGGTCAAACATGTGCTATTAATGTTTTTAAGAAATTTTAAAAACACAAAAAATAGGTTTTTATTACTATTTTTATTATTGACGCTATGTAGATGGTAGTACTGAAGTGGTCGAGCGGATGTAAAGAAACCACCAAAAATCAAACATATTATAATCAGTAATTCTGAAAAAAAATCCCTACTATAATATATTAAGTAATAAGTATAATAGTTTTACAAATATTTTGAAAATACCATAATTTAACCAAAAGATCTAAAATATATCAATAATAATTAAAATTATTTGTCTGAAAATTAATTACCTGAAACATAGGTATATAATTTTAGATTTTGATCAAAAACGTATAAATCTATTATTCCTAATATAACACGTAGTAACATATTTTTTATGTATTAATTGAATTTTGATGTATATTCAATATTTTGTATAGTTATTTTAAAACTATATTACGCAAAACAATAAGTAAATTGTAAGCTTAGAAGCAAAAAAGCAGAAAAAAAATCACGATATACCTGGTTATTGATATACACTTGGTCTTTTCTGTTAATAAATATAGCGCTAGCTAGGCAGCTAGCGTTGCTTCTGACCCGCGAAAGCTTCTTGAACGGCTAATAGTTTCCTTTGTATGCTAAGTTAGCATGAACAGTCCCTAGGTTACAAGCGTGCGTTATGATTGGGTGAAAGTTGTCTTTCTCATAGTTGATTAGTTAGGCGCTAGAAACTCCGCCCGTTAAAAAATATTCCCATATTGCCTAACATATTTAAACAATTTGCTTGGAAGTGCCGATAAGTTATAATTGTTATAATTTTTAGTAATCACTGTATTTAACACCATAAAATTAAGTCATTGAAAATTTCCACTATAAAAAGGATCTAAAATATATATTATAAAATTTATGTACGTCTAACCTTACATAAAATAATTGAAATGAAAAAATGTCTATTGTCAAACTATAAAACTTATCTGATACAAAACAATTAATATTATTGTGAAAATTATTTTCAAAAAGCAAAACACATTAGTACATAAATTTGTTAAAACGTTTCTTTTGTTAAAAATATTATTATTTGTAAAATGTTGGTTGGCGAATTAATTCACACTTAGAAAAATACCGAATAAAAGTTTATATAATAGTATGTATAAAATCAAATCTTTAGGTTTCAAACCTAATTTAAGTATATCGTCGAATTAAAAAATTCTTATGAATATAGAAATTGCCATTAAATTCCAAATTTGAATTCCAAATCCAAATTCCAAAAAAAATCAATCTTTTTTCTTATCATATATATATATATATATATATATATATATATATATATATATATATATATATATATATATATATATATGTAAATTTCCTATTCGGAATTAAAAACAAACATGTGGTTATTCATTAAGTTTATAAATCAAAAAGTTTTAAAATTTTAAAACCTATTTTGTGTTTAGAATGACATAAAAATATTAAATCAACACATTGAAGTAAATTGCAATGCAGTTGTAGCCTTTTAAACACGTTTCAAACAGCATCGTCTTTCGATCTGATTAATTATTGGTCTAGCGCGCCATACTTGTGATAAGGGATAAGCCGGGGCCCCGGCACTTTTTCCCTATCCCGGCCCTGGCCCCGGCACTGGCAAACGCAATTTTCTTTACCCCGGCCCCGGTCCCGGCCCCGGCAATTTAACTGTCAAATTAACCGGGGCAAACCGGGGTAAGGACCCCTAAGAATACAAAATTTAAAGCACTGTTTACAATTTTATGCAGTGATAAATATATAAAATTTTATTTAAAGGGCTAATGTAATCGCTTCAATAGGAGGATATTTATTATTTATATTTTAAGATTTATTAAAACTCTATTGTAATAAGATTCCTTATTTTAATCATAAGTCGTTATTTTAAAAATTTAAAGACTTCTTGAGCATTAAAAACCATTTTGTCGATTTTATTTAAAAGATTAGGGTTTGACAATAAAAATCCATTCATGAGACGTATAAATAAATATTAGAGTTATTATAATATCATTGTTTGTATCAAAAATATATAACCCAAGAGATTTTTTGTCTATGTGTACAGTACATTTTTTAACTAAGTTTAAAGAAAAAATGAGGCACATCTTACTTTTCGGCGCAAGCTACTTTCTGTGCACTCAATAAAAATTTTTCGCACAGCGATATTTTGTACACCAAACTCGTTTTTCTGACACGATTACAAAATCGCTGCGTACAAAAAATTAGCAGAAATCGGTAATAATTGCTATTAAACTCGTTCATGTTGTGAGTTTTTCTATGAAAGTTTCTTGTACAACAGGACATTTGTTTGGATTATATTATATTCTTACTTTTATTTTTACGTGTTATTGAAACTGTTTTAAATTTAGTGATCTTAAAGCATTTTTTTAAATAAAAAAATTAAAGTTGATTTCTTGTTTTTATTTTAGCATTTTTAAATTTATTGCTGAAACTACACCGGTACTCATAAATTTTGTGTAGAGTGTATTCGGACTGGGTCGACTTGATTTGGCAGGAAAACCTTGCGAAGTCAGTCCACTTTTTTAGCGAGTTTAATATTTTTATACAGCCCAAAAGACACCAAACTTGAATTTTTTTAAACAAGAAATTGAACTGTTTGTGTTTAATTTGGAAAAAGTTTTCGAATCAGATTTTGTTAAAAATCAATTAATATGTGACGAAAATTAACGAAATTAATACTGGACACAGTCTAAAAAGTGTACCACGTGGTCCAGAGTTTTCTTGCCAAAGTAACGGACCCAGTTCGTATAAATCGGTCCAAAATTTTATGAATACCAGTAAAAGTGGTAGGTCTTTAAATAGAAATTCCAGTAAAAATTATCTTTGAGCTTTTATTTATAAAAAATTGCTAATTTAGTTTAAGGTTTTTGTAATTATGTTTTTAATAAAAGTAAGCATATATAATCCAAAAATGGTGAAAACCTAATTTTTAAACAAACAATTTGCTAAAAATTTGAATTTGTGCGACTTTAATACTGAAAACCCGCCATTTTCTTTTGTTTCATAGGCGCACTGTTGTTTTTTTTAAATGAATTTTTAACGCAATTTTTAACAGTGTTAGTGTTACGCAGTGCATATGGAAACTTTTCTTCCACTTTTGCGCGAAAAGCAGTACCCAAAAAAACGGGTATTGACAGCAAAAAAGCTCTGCGTAAAAAACCAGTGGTATAAAGTTGCGTGCGTTAGAAATCTTGCGTTTTTTCTAGCACAATTTCATTAAAAACTTAATGTAAGAATCGGAAATTTTCATGGGCCATATGTTTTTGATAAATCTGGAGAAATTTCAAAAAAGTAGTGCAGAATCACAAAAACAATTTCATTGCAAAAGTTCACGTGACATTGATTTTATGATTTTTTGCTAAAAAATGACAGTGATTTTATGATTTTTTGCTAAAAAAATAAGATAGCTTATTCAAATGACTAAAACTAACAACTTGAAACAAGCTAGAAAGCGAACATAGTCGCTTGTACTCACAATAATTTAATTATTTTACCTTTAAAAAAATAGAAAGTATTTTTTAATTTAAATAAGTGGTAATGAAGCTTTAAAAATGTCCTAACAATTAAAAATGAAAAGGTGCATTTTAACCACTCCTGTATGTTTAGACCGAAAAATGTTGAATAGAGGCATGTAAGCGAAGTTCTAAAAAAATGTTTCTTCAAAATAATATTCTTGAAGACTAGCATTTTTTATTTAGAGTTACATTTTTACAATTATCAACATATTCGATTTATTGTAATATAAAGAAATTTCGCTATTGTCAATTATTTTTTTTATATATGGGCATTCAATTTTGATTTTTTTTCCTTTAACACATTTTGGTTTTTTAATCAAAACATACTTCCCGTATAAAAATGCTTTAACTCCAGCTCTATTTGTAGAGCATTCTTTCAAAGTTCTAACAATGGTTAGTGGGATTAAGTACAATATTGTTTTAAACTTTAATATATATTTCTAATACTTCTATATAAAGTATATACTAATTTTGTAAAAAGTTACATTTACTTTTACTTAAACAAATAAAAGTAACGAATTTTTTATTACTTTTACTCGACTTTTAACCCTTTGGAGTTTTTTTCGTCCAAAAACCGCTGCAAATCTGCAAAAGGTATATTGCGTCAGTGCTGCGGTTTGTTAAACTCTGTGGCTCTCGACGATGGTTGACGAAGTTTAACATTGAGCAGCAGTGGCGTAGAACCCCTTCCGGTTTTGCAGCGGAATGAATACAAAAGGGTTAAATTTCACTTACTTTTACTCGTACTCGGATTTTTTCCTACAAATACATAAACTAATTTAAGTAAAATTTAAGTAATTTTAACAAGTAGATTTCCTATGAGCTTGTTGTAAAATGAGTCTAAGAAGAAAGTTTTTTAAGCAGCTAACACGCTAAACACCATTTACTTAGACTAAAAACTTATTAAAATAAAAATTTGTGCATAAAAATAGCAAAACATTTTAAAACGGAGCTCTAGAGCTCCAAAAATCGACGTTTTGCTCCGTTGCAAAATTATTTTTATAATAATTTTACTCTTACTTTTACTTAAAAAATAGGTCTTACTTTTACTTTATTTAAATAAAATTTCGACCGTTACTTTCATTTTTATTTTACTTAAATTAAAATATCACAAATTACGTTTACTTTTACTTTACTTAAATTAAATTTTTTTAAAATTACTTTTACTTTTTCTGAAAATAATCAAAAATCATTATTTTTTTACAACAGTAGTGTATACTAAATAAAATAATAATTTAAGGTTTAAAAGAATCGAAATATTGAAATATTTCTTGTTCTGCTTAAAAATCTTTGTGTATTAAAAAAATAAGTTTTTCTACTTACACAAGTGCTTAAATTCTAAAATGTAATGTGACTATTAATTACCTAAAACAAATAAGTTACATTAAAAAAATTAGAATTTTTGAAAAAAAAAACGACCGAAATTACAAATTCTGCTAATTTTTTAGCCTGCCCCGGCCCCGGCCCAAGCAAATCAAAATTTCGCTACCCCGGCCCCGGCATCAGCAATAATTTTTCCCGATCCCTACTTGTGATAGGATACAAACTTTTTCTACCGGTAGTTGGTTCAAATTGGATTCGATTCGATTCGCACTCTACAATTTGCTTCTGAAATGTAGCGTGGGGCCCCGCCGATTGTCCCAACCCGCGCGGTTATTACGGTCGGTTACCGACGGGCGGCTTAACTGGGTGTTTCCTTTTGTAATTATGTAAAATTGTGTAATTTAGTACCAGTAACGTGTTCGTGTAAATGTAAATTGTTGTATTTGTTTCGTAAAAATGTCAAATTATCTAATTTAGTAATTACAACGTGTTCATATAAATGTAAATCGTAGTAGTTGTTCATTTTATATGTAAAAACTTGTATTATGTAAATATAACGACGGTCCATGTTTCAGTACAATTTGGTCATTCCATACTCTCAGTGCCACATGCATTTTGGTGCGAAGTTAGCGCTGAGTAGTGCTGTGTGGTGGCATTGCGTGTTGTAAATTGTGGTTTTCTGCGTGGGTACCGTTAATTGGTTTGTTAGTCAAGAGCCAATAACCAAGAGAGAGAACATGCGCTCATCGGGCGGGAAGCTGGGTTAATTGGTCCTAATTGGTCCTAATTCCCGGGTCCCGGCCCTTTGCAATAAAAGTAAGTCTAGCACTAGTTGGTGGTGGTAAACTTAAAATCAAGTAAGGCGGGTGGTAGGTTGTCAAAAGGGTGGTATGTTTTAAAGTGCTTTTTCTGCGAGGTTATTTAAAGTTAAAAATCGGTTAAAAATCAAAGCGTAAAAACAGGCAAAAATCACCACCCGGTGGTCGGTCAACGAATAAGTGTGTATTGAGTGTTGTATCGATTCTCACCACCTGCTATCATTTGTCTCGGCAAATGTCCAGTTGCTATGAACGCACAATCGTAAAGTTTGGCGTAAACCGCTTGACGGTGCAGTTGACCACTGGACCGAGCTCGTATTCTCTCCTCTTGGAGTTTGGTTCGTGACTACCTACGTATGGAGCAACACGTACCTTTTGGAATTTTATCCTTATCCCGCCCTTATTTCCCCCTCGGACTATATAATATGCAAAGACTGCAACAAGGCGGTGTTTCTCGGAAAAGAGACGTACTGGGTTTCCCCACCGCTCCCCTAATTCGGTGACAAATTAAATAAAACTGTATTTTTGAAAAAATATATCAAAATTGCTTTAAATCAATCGATCTCAAAAATCGTTAAAACATACCGTTGTCTCACATGAAAACCTGTAATATCCACCCCGAAATTTTGAGTAAATGTTTTAAAAGCGTAAAATGTGTTTTATAAGCGTATATTTTTGCTAAAAGTGTATTTTTTAAAACGTGTATATTTTCGTGTAAAATTCAGGTAAAATGTTATACAGGTATGTGTTTGTGTGTAAATCGTGTTTAAGTGCTCAAGTGTTTTATGTGCAGGTTTTCTGGGTGATTGGGCAGGGGGATTCACACTATACCCCCGTTTTCGTATTTCTCTGTTAAATTTTTAATGTAAAGTGTAAATAAATCAGTAAATCAACCCCAAAACATTCCCACAAAGCCTGTACCCCATATATAGTGTAATTTTTGCCGTAAAAATCGTAAAACAGTTTTAAAGTTAAATTTTCGGCGCTAAAAATAAATTTGTAATAGTTTTCAAAAGTTTTACGACTTTTGAAAACTATTACAAATTTATTTTTAGCGCCGAAAATTTAACTTTAAAACTGTTTTACGATTTTTACGGCAAAAATAAATGGGTGCTTGTTTTAAATAAATAAAATGTTTATAAAAACAATTGTCGTTGTCGTTTTTGTTGAAATTAGGAGGGGTAAAAATCCCTCTGTGGTATTTCTGTAAACGATCCAGCCGGTTAACTGTGTTTATGTAAAACAAAAACTTTATTCGTTAAAAATACACAAAACGGTAAAATAAATAATCACAAAATAGCCATGAGTCAGACAGGTATCTCTATCGTGGCCGCCTGCGGGCTGCCGATTCCAGTCCACGTTCGTTCCTAGACCCACCCAGTTTACAAAAACGGGGTACGCAATATTGGGAAAAACCTATCGCTCTACTGACACTATACCTGGCTAAACTTTACCGGCGGTAATAAATATATAATATATAAAATAAAATCGGTAATATTAAAGTAAAAATTCTTCAGTACGCACGACGAAAAGGAAGTATTAAACCACCCACAATTGTAGCAGGCAGTTCCGTCCACCCTGGGCGTTTGTCGCTACATATTCTGGAGCCGATAACGGGGCTGCTTAATCCTCCCTGTATTGTGCACTCTATAAGTCATAAAAATTTATGTGTTATTGTGAGTCCTTATTGTGTATGTCCTTGCTATTACTGTTGTATTTTTTTCGTGCTGTTTATTTCTATGCTTACGTATTTGCCGCTTGTGTTCTTATTGTTATATTCTGTCTATGTTTATTGTATGTTTTCTGTAAAAATTGTGAGATAACGGCTGAAATCGGTTGTAAAATTTTGAGCCTGCTTTAGCTCCATTCAAAAATCCATAGCTCGTGAAACTCCTGTAACTGGGACTGAACCTTGTCCCCACCGATCGGGAAGGTTCCTGCGTTATTCTGGAAATTTTGCGTGACGTCCGGGTTAAGGGCGTGAGCTTGACGGTACAAAAAGAGTTAAGCATTCATGGACTACGTTCGGAGGGGTTGTCATTTGTGAAAATTTGGAGCTGTCTGGAACCGGGTTAATTGGGTGACACTACGGTTGGGTACATTGGAACTTGAGGAACGAATAAGTGAAATCGGAATTTGATAAATTGATAGTTGTAATAATAGAAAATTATGCAGATTTTGAAAATCTGTCAAACGCGAATCAAAAACACGATTATCCCAACCAGGAGTGATATTGACCCTTTTGATAGCGATTCAGAAGGTGAATGTAACCATCACATCGCAAGGAAACGGAGATGGCGGTGGGGCAACTGTTCCTCCGCCGAGGGTAAGACCGGGGATGAGCGTCAGCGCATCGGCTGAACTTCCCAGAACAAGCAACCCTGGCCAGGGAGAAACAGGACCCCCTACTTCCAGGGCTGCTGGCCCCCCGCTTTCCGGTGCATCGGACGATGATGATTCCGAGATTTTATTGTCAAGTCTGGTAAAAAGAGGAATGCAGAAAGGAGGATAAAAGAGTTCAAGCATGTGATCAGGATATTGAGAGGGGAGAGTTTGGTGGGGGGCCACCACCGGCAGTGCAGAGAATGCTGGGGCATTACGCTTCTTCACTACCGGAGGAGCATTTTTGAAGACCAGCTCAGGAGTATTTCCATTCTGAGATGTCTGGTCCTCACCGGTCCTGCACAAAACCTTTGCCCCCTCATCACGCTAGCACTGGTCAGAAGGAACCTGTCGAGGCTTTTTCCCCTGAGTTACGTGCAGGTGTGTGTGGGGCCCCACCGCTTGTGATCAAAGAGAAAGGGGGGCGACGACCCTTGGGGGGAGGAGAACACCCTCCTGCCTCGGTGCAGGGTTCTGCTCCTCCAGCAGCGGCTGAGGATGAGGCGGAATTACGGCGGTGCTGTGATGGAAATGGTGCTGGCTGCCTCTGGGGTGGAGAGGACTGAGAGGTGAGTGATGAAGAGGGAACGCGCTGGAGCACGAAAACAAGTTCGGACAGCCAGCAGGTTATGATTGCTAGGCCACACCAACACCATTATTGTGACGTGAGTTGCTGGAAGTACATTTAGGGGAGAACAGTGATGTGGGATATATGAATGCACGCCCCACTCCATTGCCGGATTGTGACGAGACCGAAAGGGCAAAGTTAGACCCGGAAAAGGTTGTTGCCACCTGTTCACGTGTAACCCTTGAAGATTTGTTGGGATCGCTGGGACGTCGACAACCGGTCCGTCCTGACTTAGGTGGCGCTTATCTAAAAAAGCTTCAACCTTTTGCGGGGAAATTGTCTGGAGTACCGTTTGACACATGACTTGTAGAGTTTGATGAACATATGACCATCCAAGGAATACCTCGGGAGGATCGCGTGTCGCTATCCCATGTTGTGGACAGGGTGGTGAAGGATACGTATGAGCGGCTTCCGTTTCATGCTGTAGAAAAGTATGAGTTGTTGTTGGAAGTATCTGCTAAAAAAGATAAATAACTTTTCCGGATGGTTCACTGGATATTGTTGCATGCTGGTCCCGAAGTTTGGTGAAGCTGTCGAGGAGTTCTCGACCGAGTACCTGAATTAGTCTGGGCTGCGTTCCCCGCAACGTTGTATAGTTCGCGTCAACGGAACAGAAACCGTATTTGTTATTTCTGGGGCGGACTCCTGCAGGTGATCAAGGATGAGCTGGGATCATGAATGGCCAAGGACTATAACGAAGCGTTGAAACTTGCGAATATGGCTGAAGACGCCATTCGGGGCTAAAAAGCATGATCGTATTGCGCAGGCCACGGTCACCTTAGCTGGGATTCTCCTGATGCGGCAAGAGAGCCCGCTGGTGAAGAAAGGGTGTTAAGGCTAAACAGATCATCCGGCGGCCACCATCGTGCAGGCTCTGGCTAGAGAAACCGGTGAGAGAGGCACTGGAACCGCCTGCTGCCGTGCGATCCGAGCCAAACCCCTCTATGGTACAGCAAAGTGGTGGCCTATGGACTGACGACGGTACGGGCTGTTTATGGCAGATTATTAAAAAAGCCGGGAACATTTCATCGCACTATGATTGGTTTCCCGATCCGGAAAAACCACTGATGAATCTTTACTTATTCAATAAGAACGGCAACAATTTCATCAACAACAAAAACAACAACAGCTAAACTCAAAGGCTGTCTGGAAGCAAAAATCTAACAAACAATTTTGTATAAAATCGAACATCACATATCAAACTGCGTAAATTAGTGCAAAAATAAAGCTTAGTAGCTCGCAAAAAGACGTTTTGCAATTGTATTTTTATTTACCCGTCGAAAAAACTGTTCCGGTATATCCAATATTAAGTATGCCGATATTGGGCTGGCAGTCCTCTACTCGTGCCCACCTCCCGCCATCCACCTCGTCTATCCCCATGAGCATCACCTGAGACATCCGATGGATTTCCATGTCCAACACCCCTCTATTACTGTACGAGTTCATACCTTACATTATAGCTGGAATTTGCACGCAGTGTAAGTGGAGTAATCTACACACACAAAATACACTGAAAAAATGTGTGTTAATGAATAGTGTCAGCTATATTCCTGTGGATAGATATACACCAAATTAAAAATTAAATCACAAAACAATTTTGTATAGTATCTACTAATTTAAAGAGGGTCTGATGAATCGAAAAAAGCTTCAAAAAAAAAATTATATAAATAACACTTCAAAATAAGTTCTTTGATACACGCTGGATATTTTCAAAACATTTTCCCGTTTTTAATTTGGCGCTTCCTGTTGGCATTCTAAAATCTGTACAAAAATAGACATGATGTATAGATGTATACACTCCTTTGCTTAAGTTAGGATTTACTGCGTAGATATATGCATCCCTAAAATTTTATAACTTAATCTCTATTAAAAGTATTTAAAAAAACTTAGTTTAAATATAGATTAATTCCCTTTCAAAAAAACTCACCACTTTTAAGATCAATACTTCACAATACTAGTCTTAAATTATAGACTGTACAAAAATGATGAACTAAAAAAACTACAGGTGAGCATATCTCGCTGACGATGCGCTCGATGTATACAAAAACTTTATTCAAGTTTGCCAATCAACGTACGGCTTACACTATTAAAGTTTTTATATACATCGACCGCACCATAAGCGAGATATGCTCACCAGGAAGTTTTTACTCCACATCATTTTTGTACAGACTATAGTTTAAGATATTGTTAAGTATTGATCTTCCAAGTGGTGCGTTTTTTCTGTTTTTTGTTTTTTTGAAAGCGGCATAATCTATATGTTTTTCAAAATACTTTTAATGAGATAAAGTAATAAAATTTTAAGGAAGCATGTGTCTATGCAGAAAATCCTAACCTAAGCAAAAAGTGTATACATTTATAAGAACACATTACTAGGCTTCAATTTAGGGCTTTAAAATTAGGGTTAAGATTTTTAATTAATACAGCTAAGTTTTAAAAAATATATAGGCTATTAGAACCATATACTAAAAATTACGACTTTTTATTTGGAGCCCTACTTACCACCGATAGAAATGTAGTATTATTTAACGATTTTCAAGAAAACATAATTTATAAAAAAACATCATGATGATGTTTAGCTTTAATTTAGTTTAATATGAAGAAAAAAATTTTGGTCCATGTTAGAGTCGTATACAAAGATTAGTTATAATAATATAATTTTATTTTAAAAGGGTGTTTTTGAAAAATGCATCAGGATTTAAACGCAGAAGCCTGGTTCATACTTTGTTTAACAAAATTCAAAAGTGTAATTTTGGCTGATTGAAAGGAGTCTTTGAAGTTTTTTTTTGTGTTTTCAGCGTTTTAGCTTAAAGAAAAACTATTAAATCACTTTACAATGCAAAAAAAGATCTTAGATCGCCTAAAATTAAATTTTTAAATTTTTCATTTTACACTAGTGTTGTAAAAATAATGATTTTAGATTATTTTAAGTAAAAGTAAAAGTAATTCGAACAATTTTAATTTAAGTAAAGTAAGAGCAAAAGTAATTTGTAATTTTTTATTTAAATAAAGTAAAACTAAAAGTAACGGTCAAAATTTTATTTGAGTAAAGTAAAAGTAAAAATAAGACCTATTTTTTAAGTAAAAGTAAAAATATAATAAAAGTAATTTTGCGTTTTTGGAGTTCCAGAGCTCCGTTTCAAAGTTTTTTGCTAATTTTTATGTATAAATTTTCATTTTAATAAGTTTTTAATCTAAATAAATGGTATTTAACGTATTACGGCTTAAAAAACTTTTTTCTGCCACTCATTTTCAAACAAGCCGGTAGAATATTGAGTCCTTGGAAATTACTTAAATTTTACTTAAAATTAATTTAAAGTATTTGCTAAAAAAATCCGAGTAAGAGTAAAAGTAAAACTAATTGAAATTTTAAAAATCGAGTAAGAGTAAAAGTAAAAATAATTGAACTTTCAAAAGACGAGTAAAAGTAAAAGTAATCCAAAATCCATTACTTTTATTAGATTATGTAACAGTAAAAGTATCTTTTTACAACGCTATTTTACACTTTCAACGAAAGTATGTCCCCGGCTTTAGATTACCCTCCAATGAATCCCCACACCAGGCTCCGGTCTGACACGGAGCGAAAATTTTCGTTGAAATCGTAAATCTGGAGATCGGAGATGTCCAAATTGATTTTGGCGCTGGGCCGGAGTTTGAAGCTGAATTTTCGATTACTCCTAAGAAAATCCAGCATTATTCCGTGGGAGAAACTTCCTAAGAATCGCAATCCTCGCTGCGGTATCAGCGTTATCATTCCGGGGCTGGCTAAAATTTGCATAGTATCAGTTTTATCATTCCGGGGCTGACTAAAATTTGCATAGTATCAGTGTTATCATTCCGGGGCTGGCTGAAATTTGCATATTATTAGCGTTCTCATTCCGGGGTTGGCTAAAATTTGCAAAACCTGGTGGAACTTTTCAAAAAACATCGGAATAAGGACAGTCAAATAAAACAAGAAAAATAACAAATCCATTTACTGAAACTGCAGATGTTTGTCATTATATACCATAAATTATTTAATTTATAAAATTTTACAATTTTTTATAGTTAAATTACAATTTGATTGACGACAAAAATTATGCGGTTATAACATTTTGTTTCAAAAAAAATCAGAACGCAGACTTGTTTTGAATTCTTTTTTAAAAATACACAAAAATTAATTAATTGACCGTTAAAAATTGTCAATTGGGTTTAACATAAAGGAATTTGATAAATAATTGTTAAAATAATGTATTTATCTTTAACCATAAGCTTTAAAAATTTTAATTTTGTTTTGTTTTGAAAAAGCTGATTCAAAACTGCATTTTATTGAGGTCAAATAGGTTTAATTTTTCCGTGAATAAATTTTATAATTAAACTCAAGGGCATTGTAAAAACAACAGAGGAGCGGTTCGGAAGCCGCCCGCCGCACAAAAATATTATAAAGAAAATTAAAAGAAATAATAACAGAAATACGCACGGTGTATTATTTCCTTTTTTATTTTAACCATTTCAAGTATTTGGAAAATGGATTTGAAAATAAATCGCTGTCATTTAATCCAAAAACATTTTTTGTATTTACCAGAATGTTTTTCTTACGGCACTTGAAACTTTAAAATAATCACTAAAAAATAATTTTTACAAAAAACTTAAAAAAAATTTTGAGTTACCAAAAAAAATTTGATAAAAATTTGCTTATAATCAAATTTTAATATTATAATATAAACGATAAAAACTGCTCACTTTGTGCAAAATGTGGAGGCATTAGGAGTAACAGAAAAAATAGAAATATCCACATGATCTCGGTTTTTTATATACTAATTTTTGTTTCCAAGACTAAAAAATAACAGCTCAATGTAATACTAAAAAAATACAACAATAATATATGAATAAAATATTAATGATATCATAGCAAAAAAGAGCGTTCCACCCCCCGCAAACGAATAGTATCAATATTGCCTTTTTACCAGGCCTGGCAAAAGTTTTATTTATTTATAACGCGTTTAATCTTAACAAGGCAAAAGCAATATCTGTCGATCATGGCCGTTAAGAAAAGCTAACGTCCATATTTTTTCGCTTAAAAGTCACTGAGCAATATGGTAACAGAATATTGCTCGTCTCAACCGGAATAATCAGCACTTTATGAATTGACGTTATTTTTTTTTTTTTTTATCGTAAAACTACAGTTTAAATATTTCACTCATATATTGCACTTTTTTTTTTTTTATTATTGTAATGTATTAACAACTTTTTTCGCTTACAAAAACAATGGTTTTGGTTTCGGTTTAGGTTCGGGCCTAGTTTTTTTTTTTAGAGATTTTTTTTTTCGGGTTAAAGTTTTTTTCCCTTTTTTTTTTTTTTTTGTTTTTTTTTTTAATTTTTTAATTTTGAGTTTCATGTTTCTTTTCACCTTGTAGAACGTGGCAAGTAATTATGCATCGATAAGAGACCTATTTTTCGATGACCTACAGTAAGTTTGTAGAGGTGACTGCTACTAGGAACTTACCATCGATGAGACCCGCTCTCAATTGCTGTAGCAAGACCTGAGTGGTTTATAAGTACAAACATACTAACAGCGCATTACACTTCACAAGTCAGACAAAACCTCTACTTTCTGTAATTTGCGCGGCGCTCCTAAGCTTTTTGATAATATTTCATGGTATTTGCAATATTTCTAAATTGTTTTTTTCATTTTCATAGTAATGGATTTTTCATTTAGTTAAGGTTCTCGGTTTAGATTTTTGAAGTATTTCAAAAAATGGGGACTTTTGGCATACGAGATATCTACGCAAAAATACAAAAATGTTTTTTCATAAAAAATTATTAAAGGTGTCAAAAAGCCAGAAATACAACGATTATAAAGTGCACATTTATTATATTATTGGTAGTAGTTGAAATTATTGGATAACCTTAAAAATCAAATTGCAACGAAATTTTTTTTAAAACCCTAAAAAATATTAACTACGCAGTATTTATTAAAAAAATACTTCCAATAAAAGGAATCCTTTTTTGTTACCCCTTTTCACGTACGTAAATACCAATGGAAATATTTTTGTATTTATGGTTTATTTTTTTTTTCCGCTTTAAAAATGGGGGTTAATTTTCTCAAAATTGCGATGATTTAAGAAAAAACGTGAATTTAATTTAATTTGGTCAAATTTAAATCTCAAAATAGTATGTTTTTATTGAAATATAATGATTCTCAATACAGTAATAGTCTTGTGCTGATTAATCGTTATGTGTGCATATTTTATATAAACGTCTTTTAGAAAAGCTGAGCAATATGACATGTGGCGCAGTCGGTAACACCTAGGCCTCAAATTTTGAGGTCGAGGGATCAATTTCCACTGTGAACATATTTTCATTGCCACCTTTTTTATTTAATATTAATATTTATTTTAGATTTATTATAATTTTTTCAATGAATCAAAACAATAAAAATATTTGTAAATAATTAAACCGCATTTCGTTTCCTACTTTTTGCTTACATAAAATGTATTTTATTATTTATTGTAATTATAGAAAATTATAATATGTTAAAATATACCAACGACAAAAATTCGAATAAGCGGCAAAAAGTAGGAAACGAATGCGGTTTAAATATTTACAAATATTTTTATTGTTTTGATTCATTGAAAAAATTATAATAAATCTAAAATAAATATTAATATTAAATAAAAAAGGTGGCAATGAAAATATGTTCACAGTGGGAATCGATCCCTCGACTTCAAAAATTTGAGGCCTAGGTGTTACCGACTGCGCCACATGTCCATCTGCTCAGCTTTTCTAAAAGAGGTTTATAAACCCACGGCCATATCTAAAATATGCACACATAACAGATTAACAGCACAAGAGCTATTACTGTAGTTTAAAAATCATATATTTCAATAAAAACATACTATTTTGAGATTTAAATTTGACCAAATTAAATTAAATTCACGTTTTTTCTTAAATCATCGCAATTTTGAAAAAATTAACCCCCATTTTTTCACGGAAAATCATATTAAACCATAAATACAAAAATATTTCCATTGGTATTTACGTACGTGAAAAGGGGTAACAAAAAAGGATTCCTTTTATTGGAAGTATTTTTTTAATAAATACTGCGTAGTTAATATTTTTTAGGGTTTTAAAAAAAATTTCGTTGCAATTTGATTTTTAATATCAATAATTTCAACTACTACCAATAATATAATAAATGTGCACTTTATAATCGTTGTATTTCTGGCTTTTTAACACCTTTAATAATTTTTTATGAAAACATTTTTGTATTTCGCGAGATCTCGTATGCCAAAAGTCCCCATTTTTAATACTTAAGAAAACTGTCCCGAGAGACCTTAAGTTGATGAAAAATCCGTACTATGAAATTTAGCTGAACAATTTATAAATATTAAATACCATGGCAGATTGTTAAAAAGCTTGAGCACCACATGAATTAGGAAAGTAGAGGTTTTGTCTGACTTGTGAAGTGTAATGCGCTGTTAGTATGTTTGTACTTATAAACCACTCAGGTCTTGCTACAGCAATAAAGCAGGTTTGGTAGCTCGTAAGTTCCTAGTAGTAGTATTGCCGATTTTACTGTAGGTCGTCGAAGTGTAGGGCTCTTATCGATGCATGACTACTTGCCACGTTACAAGGTATTTAGAAACATGAAACTAAAATACGGAACTTGGAGCGAAAAATAGGGAACTGGATGTGTGGGTTTGAAACTTTGACCCGAAAGTAAAACTCTCTAAAATCTATACCTAGGCCCAAACCTAAACCGAAACCAAAACCATTGTTTTTGTAAGCTTTCAAAATTGTAATACATTACAATAATAGAAATTGTCGCAGTGCAAACTATGGTAAAATCTTTAGACTAAGTTTTACGATAAAAATTTTTCTAACTAACGTCAATTCATAAAGTGCTAATTATTCCGGTTAAAACGAGCAATATTCTGTTACCATATCGCTCAGTAAGTTTTAAGCGAAAAAATATGGACGTTAGCTTTTCTTAACGGCCATGATCGACAGATATTGCTTTTGCCTTGTTAAGATTAAACGCGTTATAAATAAATAAAACTTTTGCCAGGCCTGCTAAAAAGGCAATATTGATACTATTCGTTTGCATGCCATGGAACGCTCTTTTTTGCTATGATATCATTAACATTTTATTCATATATTATTGTTGTATTTTTAGTATTACGTTGGCCGTTATTTTGTAGTCTAGGAAACAAAATTAGTATATAAAAAACCGAGATCATGTGGATATTTCTATTTTTTCTGTTACTCCTAATGCCTCCACATTTTGCACAAAGTAAGCAGTTTTTATCGTTTATATTAATATTAAAATTTGATTATAAGCAAATTTTATGAATTTTTTTGGTAACTCAAAATGTCTTTAAGTTTTGTAAAAATAATTTTTTAGTGATTATTTTAAACTCGAGTGCCGTCAGGAAGCGTTATCACTTAAATACAAAAATGTTGTTGGATTAATGACAGCGATTTATTTCAAATCCATTTCCAAATACTTGAAATGGTTAAAATAAAAAAGGAAATAATACACCGTGCGTATTTCTGTTATTATTTCTTTAATTTTCTTTATAATATTTTTGTGCGGCGGGCGGCTTTCCGACCGCTCTGTCGTTCCTACAGTGCCCTTGAGTTTAATTATAAAATTTATTCACGGAAAAATTAAACCTATTTGACCTCAATAAAATGCAGTTTTGAATCAGCTTTTTCAAAACAAAACAAAATTAAAATTTTTAAAGCTTATGGTTAAAGATAAATACATTATTTTAACAATTATTTATCAAATTCCTTTATGTTAAACCGAATTGACAATTTTTAACGGTCAATTAATTAATTTTTGTGTATTTTTAAAAAGAATTCAAAACAAGTCTGCGTTCTGATTTTTTTTGAAACGTCATAACCGCACAATTTTTGTCGTCAATCAAATTGTAATTTAACTATAAAAAATTGTAAAATTTTATAAATTAAATAATTTATGGTATATAATGACAAACATCTGCAGTTTCAGTAAATGGATTTGTTATTTTTCTTGTTTTATTTGACTGTCCTTATTCCGATGTTTTTTGAAAGTTCCACCAGGTTTTGCAAATTTTAGCCAACCCCGGAATGAGAACGCTAATAATATGCAAATTTTAGCCAGCCCCGGAATGATAACACTGATACTATGCAAATTTTAGTCAGCCCCGGAATGATAAAACTGATACTATGCAAATTTTAGCCAGCCCCGGAATGATAACGCTGATACCGCAGCGAGGATTGCAATTCTTAGGAAGTTTCTCCCACGGAATAATGCTGGATTTTCTTAGGAGTAATCGAAAATTCAGCTTTAAACTCCGGCCCAGCGCCAAAATCAATTTGGACATCTCCGATCTCCAGATTTACGATTTCAACGAAAATTTTCGCTCCGTGCTCAGACCGGAGCCTGGTGTGGGGATTCATTGGAGGGTAATCTAAAGCCGGGGACATACTTCGTTGAAAGTGTAAAATAGCGTTGTAAAAAGTTACTTTTACTGTTACATAATCTAATAAAAGTAATGGATTTTGGATTACTTTTACTTTTACTCGTCTTTTGAAAGTTCAATTACTTTTACTTTTACTCTTACTCGATTTTTAAAATTTCAATTAGTTTTACTTTTACTCTTACTCGGATTTTTTTAGCAAATACTTAAATTAATTTAAGTAAAATTTAAGTAATTTCCAAGGACTCAATATTCTACCGGCTTGTTTGAAAATGAGTGGCAGAAAAAAGTTTTTTAAGCCGTAATACGCTAAATACCATTTATTTAGATTAAAAACTTATTAAAATGAAAATTTATACATAAAATTAGCAAAAAACTTTGAAACGGAGCTCTGGAACTCCAAAAACGCAAAATTACTTTTATTATATTTTTACTTTTACTTAAAAAATAGGTCTTATTTTTACTTTTACTTTACTCAAATAAAATTTTGACCGTTACTTTTAGTTTTACTTTATTTAAATAAAAAATTACAAATTACTTTTGCTCTTACTTTACTTAAATTAAAATTGTTCGAATTACTTTTACTTTTACTTAAAATAATCTAAAATCATTATTTTTACAACACTAGTGTAAAATGAAAAATTTAAAAATTTAATTTTAGGCGATCTAAGATCTTTTTTTGCATTGTAAAGTGATTTAATAGTTTTTCTTTAAGCTAAAACGCTGAAAACACAAAAAAAAACTTCAAAGACTCCTTTCAATCAGCCAAAATTACACTTTTGAATTTTGTTAAACAAAGTATGAACCAGGCTTCTTGCGTTTAAATCCTGATGCATTTTTCAAAAACACCCTTTTAAAATAAAATTATATTATTATAACTAATCTTTGTATACGACTGTAACATGGACCAAAATTTTTTTCTTCAATTAAACTAAATTAAAGCTAAACATCATCATGATGTTTTTTTATAAATTATGTTTTCTTGAAAATCGTTAAATAATACTACATTTCTATCGGTGGTAAGTAGGGCTCCGAAATAAAAAGTCGTAATTTTTAGTATATGATTCTAATAGCCTATATATTTTTTAAAACTTAGCTGTATTAATTAAAAATCTTAACCCTAATTTTAAAGCCCTAAATTGAAGCCTAGTAATGTGTTCTTATAAATGTATACACTTTTTTGCTTAGGTTAGGATTTTCTGCATAGACACATGCTTCCTTAAAATTTTATTACTTTATCTCTATTAAAAGTATTTTGAAAAACATATAGATTATGCCGCTTTCAAAAAAACAAAAAACAGAAAAAACGCACCACTTGGAAGATCAATACTTAACAATATCTTAAACTATAGTCTGTACAAAAATGATGTGGAGTAAAAACTTCTGGTGAGCATATCTCGCTTATGGTGCGGTCGATGTATATAAAAACTTTAATAGTGTAAGCCGTACGTTGATTGGCAAACTTGAATAAAGTTTTTGTATACATCGAGCGCATCGTCAGCGAGATATGCTCACCTGTAGTTTTTTTAGTTCATCATTTTTGTACAGTCTATAATTTAAGACTAGTATTGTGAAGTATTGATCTTAAAAGTGGTGAGTTTTTTTGAAAGGGAATTAATCTATATTTAAACTAAGTTTTTTTAAATACTTTTAATAGAGATTAAGTTATAAAATTTTAGGGATGCATATATCTACGCAGTAAATCCTAACTTAAGCAAAGGAGTGTATACATCTATACATCATGTCTATTTTTGTACAGATTTTAGAATGCCAACAGGAAGCGCCAAATTAAAAACAAAATGTTGAAAATATCAGCGTGTATCAAAAAACTTATTTTGAAGTGTTATTTATATAATTTTTTTTTTTGAAACTTTTTTCGATTCATTAGACCCTGTTTAAATTAGTGATACTATACAAAAATGATTTGTGATTTAATTTTTAATTTGGTTATCTATCATTATAAAAGCCGACTATTCATTATTTTTTCGGTGTATTTTGTGTGTGTAGATTACTCCACTTACACTGCGTGCAAATTCCAGCTATAATGTAAAGATGGACTCGTACAGTAATAGAGGGGTGTTGGACATGGAAATCCATCGGATGTCCCTGGTGATGCTCATGGGGATAGACGAGGTGGATGGCGGGATGAGGGCACGAGTAGAGGACTGCCAGCCCAATATCGGCATAGTTAGATTGGATATACCGGAACAGCTTTTTCGACGGGTAAATAAAATACAATTGCAATGTCTTTTTGCGAGCTACTAAGCTTTATTTTTGCACTAATTTACGCAAATTGATATGTGATTACCGATTTTATACAAAAATCTTGTTTTGTTAGATTTTTGCTTCCAGACAGCCTTTGAGTTTAGCTGTTGTTGTTTTTGTTGTCGATGAAATTGTTGCCGTTCTTATTGAATAAGTAAAGATTCATCAGATGTTTTTGGATTGGTAAACCAATCATAAGCAAAGATTTTTATCACGTTGTGATATTTTTTCCAATTTTTTTCTAATTTATAAATTTTTGAATCCATTGAAAATAGTTCTAAAACTCAGCTAACAAAATTTAAATAAGTTTAAGATTAATTAATTAAAGGGCAACGCTTCGAAGCTTCCTTCCAATTTAAATTGTCAGATCTCTAGGACGTTATAGTATTGTCAATATCAAAAGAGAACATCAGTAATAAACAATATGTTTATATAAATTTTTATAAAATATAATAATGGTAACCCAACTTCTGAAACGTATTTATTTATTACTTTTTAACCTTACATGATTTTATAAATAATTTGATTATTTATTTTTTTGCCCAAATCTGGCTGCGTGTAAATTAAAAAAAATAATTATTGACACATGTTATCAATTATATTGTGTTGGGGCAGGGCATAATTCGTCCAAAATGTTCAAAAAACAGGAGTCAAAAGCTCAGTGTTTAGTAATCCAAGTGCGTTGTATTTTGAAATTTAAAAAAGGTTTTGTATTCCTACTTAGGATTTAAATTCCTAATATACAGAAAAAAATTAAAATAAAACGCTTTTAAATTTAAACTATTAGATAAATTTTGAACATTTCGGATGAAATATGAACTAGAATTTGGATTTGCTTTAATTAGTTCCAACTTTTTGATTTTTATTTGGGTTTTACAAAAATAAAAAAATATTATAATATTAAATAAATTAAAAATTATAATTTGTATTGTCATCGTTGTCTTGTTTGAATTTCAAAAATAAATCCGTATTGTATGCGATCGTTTCAATAAGGCTTTACAAGCGTTGACTCCAGCATTAAATTAAAAATTATATGGTAACACCTACATTCGACATCCCTAGCTAAATCTCATATTTTTGTTGATTTTTATGCTGCATTTCTGTTTTTTTAAGGTCTAAGAGTATTTGTGAAGACCACTGTTAGAATCTAAAAACAACGTTAAGTTTTTATGCGAACGAACTTAGTCAAAAACGCCAAGATTATCTGCCTCAATTTAAGAAAAGTGCGGTGCCTTTAATTAAGTCTTAGGTTGAAATTAAAGGTTTTTTAAACATTTATTTTATTTAAGCCATTTTAAATCTAATATATTTTCTTCATTATTATGAAAAACAGTTTTTGTTTTGATTTCTGAAGAAATATTATGTAAGAAAATTGGGAGCTTGTATGTAAATGCCATGAATGTTTATGATACAAATGCTAGATATATTTAAGGTTTTGCGGTCAATTACAAGAAGCCACCTGAAATCTTTAATTCAACAATTTATGGAGCTTAACTTGTGTCAAAAGCTGCGTTCTCTTCTGCTGCTAAAAATTTCAGATCATTTTCTACAAACACCATTGGATGCTCCAATTAAAGAAAATTACTTTATTAACCACAAAATTTTAAGCGCACCAGAAGCATTTCCTTACGGTTTTATACTGCCACATAATGGAAAAGTGTATCTGGCTAAAAAAACATCTGATGGTTGGTCCAATGACACATCTCTTCCTTTTCAGCCACCGTTGATTGCTCCCATAATAAGAAATTCACACATGGCTTATGTCTATTTGTCCAGTTACAGTATTGCTAGTTATCTCTATTGGTTAGAAAAGGATAAAAAATTTGGATTTCAATTTAATAATCAAAAAGCGGACCAGGGATTTGGCAAGTATCTTCAAACAACCTGCGAATCGCATATTTGCGCGGGTACAATCTTTCCTAGTCTTGCTGAACTGTACCCAAATAGCTCTCTAGATATACTAGGCAGAACTTTACAGCCCCCTCGCGTGGAAATAGTTAAAAATCAAATCAATGTAACTAATAATGGTGAGATCATTGGATCTGTAATCAAGCCCAATGGGGATAAAGAAGAAATAGTTCGCTCCGACATTAAAGTGCTATTGCAAATAAACAAGTTTGACATAGATCAAATCCGCATAACACCATTGCTAGAGGTTACCGGCTACGAGTTGCGTAATTTCAAGTCTAAAATTAACGAGATAGATCCGGACACTCTAAAATTTCTGATGAACCTAATGGTGGACGACTTTGTAAATCCTAGAATGAGAACTTTAATGAGTCCAGGGATTCCGTTGCCGGAAGTTTTCCCATTTACCGTCAACAAACTTGACATACAGCTGGAACCTGGGGTAATGGAGGTGGGGATGAATTTCTGCACGACAGTAGGCAGTCAACCGCTTCCACAGTGCGTTCCATTTGTGCAAAAAGCTGAATTGGGTTCAAAGCCGACATCTAACGAAAAAACTGAAGGAACAGGTGGTTCTGACGAATCCTATTATTATTATTAATAGAATAAATTGGATAAAAAATGTAAAACTACCTGCTTTTTTAGCACAAAAACCAAAAACAAGCTGTCTGCATTCAAAAAAAGGCTTTATTGCAAACAGTATTAGTTTGATATAAGAACCAAGTTTTATTGTTATATAAATATATATATGAATTTTGACTAGAATTTCAAGGGAAAAATTTAAAACTTTTGTTTTAATTTTTACACAAATGCTTTTTTATGTTGTGTGTATTTATGAATCTTAATGGCAACTATAATGATTATTAATAAAAATGTGACTAGTTATGTTTGTGTCTCTCATTATGACTCTTGAATCTAGTTTTTGTTTTGAACAAAGCATAGCTTGTTAACAACGTGAAGTTTAATAAAACTACTCTCTTTTTTTTAGCGATACTGGAAAATATTGACAAAAATTTTTTTGTTTGTGGTCTTATAACTTTTGAACGCGCCGCGATCAATATGCAAATATCTCGCGTTAAGCTCTTTGTACTTTTGGCTACCTCCTGAAAAAAAAGTTTGTTCAAAAATTTTGGGGGATTAGCCCGAAAATTGCCGAAATTTACGGTCGATTTTTTTTGGCCAAATTTCTAACTTTTTACCATATGGGGCTTTCCGTCTGAAAATTTCGTGACAAATTGCCCATACTTTTCTGAGCTCAAAAACATATAATTTGTTAGGGGTAACCTACCTGGGTCGGGTACCCCGAGAGGTTAAAGGGGGTCAATTTCACGATTTTTGCTAAAAATCTTTGTATGGGGGACACCTTATGCATATTTTGGCATCATGCTCAAAAACTGTTGGAGCCACAGGCCTGAGACCGTGGGAATTTATGCGGAAATTTAAGTCCGACATTTTGGTGATAGTCTCAAAAAAATCTTTATGCCCTAAGGCACTGCAATGGCTGACCCTTAAAAAACCTTTTGATACAGCCACTCTAGATAGGCGAGTAATATATCATTTTAAAGCTCTCGGCGTGCTGATTTCACTAATATAAAAAAATTTGCCCTAAATGGTCGGGTAACCAAAATACAGACCCCTTTGTACCCCCAAAATTAGTAAGGGGGGATTTTTTTTTGTTTTTAATATTTATAAGCCGTGTTTATATTTGTTTGAAAGCTCTATGCGTGCTGATTTAAAAAATATTAATTTTAGACTAAAATTTTTTATGGTTACCCGGTTACATACCCCCAAATACCCCCAATTTTGAAAAATGGTAATTTTGTCATTTTTTCATTTTAAGTGACATGTTTATACTCATATGAAAGCTCTTGACGCACTGATTTCAAAAATATATGGTTTTTTTAATTTTCTTCAGTGGTTACCCATTTTTCCACCCATCAATGTACCCCCTAAAATTCTTAAGAGGTGATTTTATTATAATACCCTCATGTTTATACTCATATCAAAGCTCTCGACACGCTGATGTCAAAAAAATTATTTTCAACTCGATTTACTCAATGGTTACCATTTTTACAACCAAAATGTACCCCCAAAAATTTTTAAGAGGTCATTTTTATATATTTATTGTAATACCGTCTTGTTTGTACTCATATAAAAGCTTTAGACACGCTGATCTCAAAAATATATATTTCAACTCGATTCACCCAATGGTTACCATTTTTACAACCCATAATGTACCCCCAAAAAATTTTAGGAGTTTTTTTTACAAGTTTATTATAATATAATATAATAATAATAATATAATAAATAATAAGTTTATTTTTACAAGTTTTTGTTAAATATCTATTTAAAGACGATCTAATGTATAATTATATCTAATGAGCTTAAAAACTTTTCAATGACTTTAAAATATTAATTTTTTTGGTCTTAATTCAAATCGATCGACCATAGATTGGTTTTGATAAAATTTAGAATGGCTAGCGAGAATTTGAACTACTTAAATTTTATTCCATAAATAATAAATAATAATATTATGGAATACTGCAAATAATACTGATGCCTGTTCTTAAATTCTTGCTGATTTTTATTGCAAGGACAAATTAACGGTAATAATGGTTTTTAAGGCTTTTTCATAAATGCAAAAGTTTTTGCCAACGCTAAATTACTGTTATTAGTTTTGCATGCTTGTTTGCCCTTAGCCTGCCTCCATTTTTTAAATTCATAGACGTCCTGCCTACCTTTACCGAAAATATGGTTACTATTGCCTTTACTTTTGTCTGTCATTAACATATTTGCTGCTGCCTTCTACCGGCGGCCCACTTGTCATAAAGAAAAAAATTACAACTTCTTTTTGTCTATACTAGCGATGTTCCTACTCTCTAAGATCATGCTCCGGAGCTCCGGCCTTTTAAAGTGGAGGGAGCCCGAAGCTCTGCCTCTTAAATGAGCGATTTGAAGATTAATTAAGCTTGAAATAGCTTTTAAACTACACTAGCTGTATTTGTAGGACTATTTTTATTGTTTTAAATATGTTTTGGAAAAAATTTAGTTTACAAAAAATTTTAGACAAAATAATCTATACCATCACTCTTTGATTATTCATAAAATTAGTATAAAAATAGGTCGGAGCTCCGGGGATTGTTTTGAAACTCCTAAAAACGGAGCTTCGCTCCGGAGCTCCGGAGCACAGAACTCTGGGAACATCACTAGTCTATACTACCAGAGAAAAGATACCCATCCTTACAGGGTTAATGTATTAATGTTTTATACACCTCCTTACAAGGTTAAGGCTTAAGTTTTACTTCTAATTATAAGTTAAAGAGTCTAGAGATGACTGAAACTGGTAATAAACATGTCAATTTATAGCTGAGTCAACAAATTCAACATTTTTTTGGCTTTTTGATATTAAAAAACAAGTCAAAAATACATTACTATTCCTGTAAAAGGCTCATTTAAAATGTTGCAACGCGCAAAACAATTATCCAATATTTTGGCGTTCCAAAACCAGCACAGCGGTTAAGAAAAAAAAGGCGCGCAAACCGCAAAAAACATAAAAAACGCAAGCCGCAAAACGCAAAAAACTCTATTATTAATTATACACATACATATACACATACATTAAACATATGCTGAGTTCTAGCGGCCTTTAATAAATCTGCCGTTAAAACAATATTACTGCAAAATTGCATTTACAATAAGCCTCTTTAAACGAGTTTCGGTTTCTATTTATGCTAAAAACATAAACGAAAACTTAAAATTAACAGCGTCACAAAATTTATAAAATTTATAAAACTTATTTATTTATTAATTAATTAAACAAACTAGTTACATTACATTAATTTAAGGTCGATGGAGCCGAGAGAACCTGGAGCTGAAACTTGTAGCCAAAAAAAAAATCTGGAGCCGTAAATTAGAAAGATGGAGCTGTAGATTAGAAACATGGAGCCGTAAATTAGAAACATGGAGTCGTAAATTAGAAAAAAACCAAAAATAACAATCGCTAAAACGTTTACCTAAGTCTAAGCGAAGCCTAAATTCAAGCCCAATTCTAAATTAAAAACCGTTTTTTCTTAAAGGCTCCAAGTTCCCATTGGTCGCGCCTCCAAATTCCCAAAAATTTTCATTAGGCCCAAGTTCCCTGCTTGTGGTTGTAAAGACCACATACCACTTAATTTTAAAATAAATTAATTTAAAAGTCATTAAAAATTTATTAAACGAAGTGTTTTAATCGTTATCGCATAAGCTTATAAAAATTATAGACACAATTTGTCAATACGCGGTATTTGATCCTTTTGGTATCAATTAAACATTCTTAAAAAAAATTATGGGATCGAAAAGTTTTTTTAGGCAAAAAAATACAAAAAATAACTAGATTTAGTAGTATAATAAACATATAAAATGGTGCATATATAAATAAATAGCAAAAAACAAGATAAATAATTTTATCACAGTTTGATAATAAGAGTTCAGCGACTTCATCGCTATTACTCTGAGTTTAGCAGATCAGTCACAGTTAATAAGAGTTTCATGTCCACTTCTTCTTCTCATGTCTTGTATAGCTGTTACGACAGATTTAGCTCTGTCTAAAAATAGGCCAATTGTTAGTGTTTTTATATTGTAATTAAAAAAAATTGTAGACTTTCTACAGTAATATTCTTAAGAGGTACTTAAACCTGAGTATGACAACAAAATGGCATGTAAATGTAATGACAACAAAATGGACAAACCTGTAATAAAACATTAAATTTATTTTTCAATAACACAAATATATGTGTAAGAACATCTGATTATAGTGCCTGCTGAAAGTTCCTAGATATTTTCACAACTCAGAAACATTATACTGCGATAATATAGTTATGGTATTGTTATATATAGTAGTAGGTTGCACAGTTAGCGCTAAATAATAATAGCATTGGGGCTTTAAGCAAATTAAAAATAAATACAGAATAATTTAAATTTTTAAAAAATACCATAAAATCTAAATGGCTTTTAGGGTTTTCTAACTTATTCCCCAGCTTTCGTCCTTGTGCTAATCTCAACTTTTTTAAATTCTTTCAGTATTTATTTTAAAAACAAAAAATAGGTAAATAGGTTAACAAAGATTAAAAACTGTATTTTAATAATTATTTATCAAATTAATTAATTTGTAACCTAAATGCAAATTTTTTAAGGACTAAAGTTGGTGAATTTTTGTATATTTTATGAAAATCTGGAATTAAAAAAAATTCTGCGTTCTTATTTGTTTTAAAAAAAAACGTCATTACCGGAGAATTTTAATTAGTCCCCTCATATCTGCATTCTAATTTTCAGCGTCAGCCAGATATAATTCAACCATAGTTCTGAATATGCGTATCTTACCTGTAGAAGAGAGGGTACAAAAAGAAAAAAGATAATTTTAAAAAATCTTAGTTTTCATAGTTTCTTAAGTTTTTAAATCTATACTTCATAAAAATTTCTACACGATAATATGTTTTACTACGTTGAATTGCTTTAATACATATATCAGTTTGTGCTATATAAATTTTGGTTTTTTAATTAGACGTCACAATAATTATAAATCATCCCTAAACTAGTATTTTCGTAAACAATGATTTCGAAATAGTAAAAATAAAGCTGAAGTTTGTGCTTCGAAAACAAAGTTTATACTTAAATAGGTTTTTTTAATGTTTTGGTTGTAAAACTATTCCAAAATTAAAAATTGATTTTAGAAAGTCCATTCCAAACTTTTAGATTAAGCATTTTCTGCAATTCCCAAAAACTACCTTTGCTTTTGTAATATTAAAAAGTATTTAAGAAATTTTGAAGATGAAGGGGTCCAGATTTTAAACCAATAAATATTTGAAATATTCTAAACCATAAAATGTACTAGTCGCTCGCTGTTTCTCAATTTTCTGCCTACATATGATTGGCACAAGTAGTTAATTACCCTCTTCCTACACTAAAAAACCCTTATTCAAAACTGGTCTATTTATGATATTATTTTATATTAATAATAGAAAAAATTAAAATTGCAAGTAAAAATTCAACTACAGAGATTATTATTATGATTCATTGATGTATTATAATTTAGCATCCTCAATTTTCAATTAGTACTGAATTCAGTATTATGTTTGAAAATTAATTTTTAAACTCCTCCCCGTTACAATTAAACAAACATCACCGAAATGATCCAAGGTGCCATGATGTATAAAAACACTTATCTTAATTGCTATTATACATATTTCAATAATAAATAAATTTAATTTGATAAAGCAACGGGGTTTTAATTAAATTATAGTTTTTAACATTGGTTTTAATTTGCTTAAATTGATTACTTCTTTTTAGATTAGTCTTCTAAAAAATTTAGAAAAAAAATTTTTAAGTTACCACTGTTTATTATTTATAATTGTTCTTCACACGTAATAAAACAAATCATAAATGGATCTTAACTTCTACTATAACAAAAGATTTTGTGAAGATGTGTGAAGCTTAAAAGCAAAAAACCTTTACATCGTGATCCAATTTCCAATTGTTCACTTGAAAATTTCGCTGAAAATTTGTTTCCTGCTACTATTTAAGGGTTTTTTAACACTGGGTTATCAAATTTGTAGTTTATTTGATTTATTTCGGTGTTTAGGAGGATATGCTGTGTTATTTTTTGTATGCTTTTGTACAAGGGTGATGAAATACATGGAATAAGTATTGTCTTAAACATTTGGTTTTGAGTCTGTTAGGTTTACCTTGTTGCATTAGGTGGTAAATTCCAAAATTACGGCTTGTTGCGTGAGGCCAACTGAGCTTTTTTTGTGTGTATTTATATTTAAGGATAGTGATATACTTTAATGTTTTGGTTGGTGTCCATGTTATGCTCTGTTTGTATCCAAAATATTCTCGCATTTGCTTCAGTATTTCATGCAATACTGCAAGCCCGAAGAGTGTGCTTGAGAAAATGTTAAATGCATAAAGCTAAAATAAATTAAAACTCACCACGACTTTTTCGAACAGCTTCTCGATGCAACCATATATAGTAAACAATCGCAAACACTGCAAATGACTGGTTTTCATTATAAAAAGAATTATTTAATTTTTGATGTTTTTAGCGATATAAGATAACTAGAATGTTTTCTTTTTATTCCCAATATATCCGCCAATCCTACTCTCTAAAATGACTTTCTGCTTTTTATTTAACTAAATATTTTCTTAATTAAAAACACAAAACTACTTTATAATACCTCAGCAATAAATTGGGTAAATACCAAAAAATTAAAAAGTTTTTACTAAGTGAAATAAGTGGGAGACGAGAAATAAGTGAAATACGAGAAATAAGTGGGAGACGGTAATTATCCATTATGGTGACGCTTATGTATATTGCATACTTCATGTATAAACCGAGTTCCAGTGCACGGTGTCTATAAAATAAAATTTTTATAAAGACTTCGTTTGAAAACTAGTGAACACTTTCTATATACAGACCAGTAATTTAACAGTTCAAACCACACTTTCTTTAATTTTCAGCCAGTAATTCGCACATTATAAACAAAAACTTAATGCATAGCAAACAAACTCCCACTTAACCCTTAAACTCAATAATCTGACAAATGAATTTAAGTACATTTTTTTGGTTATCCAAAAAATACTTACCTTAAGTTAAAAAAAAAAATATTTTTTCGAACAAGAAAAGCAAAAAGAATTTAGGTTGTGCTAAAACTCAAAATATATTTTTGAAACACCAAAGTTGTTTTTAACAAACCAGCAATGAGATTTAGAGAGATAGTGATAAATATATTTTTACTTTAAACAACAGCTTTGGCCAGGGACTTTAGGTTGGATATTAGCCAAAGTTGTAGTGCATAAGAAAATTTTTTTTAATATGATGTTTGTAACTAATTTCAAATCCGGTGATGACTAAATAAACAACAGGAGTTGTTAAAATGATCTTAATGAAAGGAGTCAATAATGATCTAAAATTAAAACTATGTTAACTTAAAAAGGCGGTGCGGAGTCAAACTTTTTGTCTTCGATTTTGATAATTTATTGCGAAAACCTAACCGCTGCCCCCAATAGCCCGCAAAAATTTTTTCAACAAAAAATTTCCAGTGGTTCAGGAGTTATGACCCTCCAAAATGGCGTTTTTTGACAAATCTGTACGTGAAAGATTGCTAAATGAATATAACGATTTAGGTTACAAGTTATGCATTAAAACAAAGCGGCTACTTTCTACTTTAAATTTATTCCTTGATCGTTAAGATTGGTGCAGTATTTGTTGATATATTGCGTTTTTCGTACTAAAACCCTCGATTTTTTTGCTAAAAATACGCAGTAAAGGAAAAAAGGTTGGGCAACCTTCATAAAATCATTGCCATCGTTTGGTGTTTTTAATAAAAAAATCGCTGGTTTTTTGTACGGAAAACGCTATATATCGACAAATACTTAACCAATCTTAACAATCAAGGTATCAAATTAAAGTTAAAGGTAGCTGCTTTGTTTGAGTGCAAATTTGTAACCTAAATCGTTATACCCATTCAGAAATCTTTCACGTACAGAATTTTCTAAAAACGCCATTTTGGGGGGTCATACATAACTCCTAAACCAGTTAAGATATTTTTTTGAAAAAAATTTTGTGGGCTATTGGGGGCAAAGGTAAGATTTTTACAAAAAATTATCAAAATCTAATATAAAAAATTTGCCTCTGCACAGCACCTTTAATCAATAACTATGCATTCAGAGTTTCACCATAAAATATGTAATGTTCCTATAAGCTAATACGTTCTTTGATAACTTATTTTAAAATAATTTATTGCCTCAAAATCTGAAACTGACTGCGCTTAAGGTAGAACACCACAGCTAGATTTTGACGGCAGATCTTCTTCTAATTAATTTTTACTAACGTAATTTGACCTGCTCATTCAATTTTTGACATTCATTTTTCTTAAAAAATTTTTATCGTCTACAATCATCAAATGACACCAATAAAATACATGTCAAAAATACATCATATTATAATAAAATGCATTACCAAAAATATTCGATTTTTTTCGTTTTTCATTTAGTTTATCTTGAATAAAGAGCATTTTTTTAATTAAAAAGTTAAAAATTAAAAAAAAAATTTTTTTCGACGTATTGCCTGCGGAAGACTCGAACCTACGGATCCGAGGATCCAAGTCAGACACTCTAACCACTCGGCTAATGGCCCATATCTATCTCGTAAAAGATACTTTTAAACAAACATTTCGAAATGTAGTTTCTCGGCGTCAAATCAAAAAAAATTCAATGAAAATTTAAAAAATTGATTCGCTCAGATTTTAATGAAAGTTAGGAAATAGTTAGACACAGGTCTAATCAATACTTTGAATTGTATTTGATGAAAAACTAATTCAGGATTTTTTTTATTTGATTTTTCTTTTAAAAACATCGATTTTTTTAATTTTCTTAAAATTTTGAATTACGTTTTACTCCAAACCACATCTAAAAATTGCCCCCTATTCTTCGTTAACTTTCTATAAAATTGCAGGAAAAACTGAGCGAAACAAATTTTTTAAATGACCACAAACTGTTTTTTGAGCTTTAAATTGATCAAACTATATCTCGAAATAGAAGATTTGGTAAACGATGAAACTATTACCGTTTGATACATTATAATTTCAGCTTTCGATCGCACTATACTTTTGTCAGACAAAAATCAATATCTAAGTTGATATCTAACTTTTAGTAAAAATCGTCATAACTGTGGTGTTCTACCTTAAAGTGAGATTGCCTAAGAATCTTTTGGATACATTTATTAGATGCGAGACCAAAGTTTGAGAAGTAAAAAAAAAATTGTTTATTGTGTTTAGCTTTATTGCTGCTGTATGTTTAGGGAGTATATTAGTGTCTCGTTACCTTTACTCGCCTAATTTGTCAACGTTCTGGTTTTTTTATATTTTATATATTATTTTTCCTTAACTGTTGTTTAATTGTGTAAGCTGATAAATAAACATTTATTGATTGATTGAAGTAATAAATAAGCATATAGTTAAAACTCTTGGCTCTTTTAATTTTAAACAATTATTATCGTAAAAAGTGCTAAACCTTATTTTTCGCAATTTTAAATCGACAATACTAATAGAAAAAGACAAAATGTCATAGAAAACAGCTAGTCTGTTCAAAAATTACTGATACTGGCGACAAAACGTAAATCTTAAGACGTTATATCTCAAAAACACCCAAACGAATTAACACAATACCTATATCAGTGTGTAGCTTGGACTTTTACCTATCATTTGAAACTAAAAGAAAATAATGTTCACCAATGGCGCCATCACTACAGCCAAAACGGTAAAAAAGGGCATCAAAAAAAAAAAACTTTTCTACTACTGCGAGAAACGCCGCAGTAGGTATGCTGTTAGCTGATATTTTTCGGAGTTTCCCTGAAAATTTGAGCACAATTGGAACGATGAGTTTTTATTGCCGTTTGAAGGCGGCCGGTTTTAACGTTTTTGACTGATTTTTTTAATATGAGGGCCCACTTAATTTCAAGAAAGCTTGATGCTCTTGAGGTGTTTTCAAATTTTAAATCTCACTACCAAATTGTCAAATATCACAACTAAATAAATCCTCTTTTTATTTTGTTTTCTTACTTGCAATCATGTTTTCCCCGTTTGTGAACACAAAAACAAAAATGTGTAAAATTGTTTAAATCCTAAATCTGTTCGGAATTGCGTCATTTTAATTGCCGAAGGGATAATAAAAATAAAAAATTATGACGTATGACAAAAATTTGCATGTCATAAAACATCAGGGCTTGAAATGCTTCCAAATTTTAAATTTGTCGTTTTTGACTACTTATTGTAAGCTTAATATAGTTTTATTACACTGTGACACATTGTCTCCCTTCCGTGAAAACTCAAAGTGCAAGCGTTAATAAAAGGCGATTATCTTTCCCCTTTCCTTGTCCGGCCTATGGTGTAATGGATAGCACGCCAGAGTCGACTTTGGAGGTTACGGGTTCAATTCCAGTATCGGCCAAATTTTTCAATAAATTTGGCTGTCTAAATTTTCCAGCGCCTGGTTATTTTCGCTTCCACTTTGGGTCGTCACATATTTGGTGACCGATACACACCTCCGGGTATGTATACCAGTGTACCCCCTGTTCTACGGAAGATAGACTGGCTTGTTGGGGCTGGTGGAGGTGTGCGGATTGAATCGAAGAGGCTGAGAGCAGCTCTTCTCTTGGTGGGAAGGTGTGACACATTGTGTCCCTTCCGTGAAAACTCAAAGTGCAAGCGTTAATAAAAGGCGATTATCTTTCCCCTTTCCTTGTCCGGCCTATGGTGTAATGGATAGCACGCCAGAGTCGACTTTGGAGGTTACGGGTTCAATTCCTGTATCGGCCAAATTTTTCAATAAATTTGGCTGTCTAAATTTTCCAGCGCCTGGTTATTTTCGCTTCCACTTTGGGTCGTCACAACACAAACCTAAATTAAAAAGTCCTCATTATGTGATAATTTTTACGTTTTTTTATAGTTTTGAAAAAAATTTTCGAAATTCGTGTTTGCCCCCTCCCCACTAGCCCCCAGGGTGTCACCCCCACAAAAGCTTTTAGGCCAATAATTTTGGAAAAAAATGGCGCAGATTTGGTGTATAACTTGCCTTGGTGTTAGCCACACTTTAACAGCATCAAGCATTCTTAACTTTACGTGGGCCCCCATAATAAAAATCGGTGAAAAAATGCAAAAACCAGTAGCATTCAAACGGTCGTAAAAAACTCACCGTTCCAATCGTGCTTAATTTTTCTTGGAAAACTCAGAAAAGTATGAGCTAACAGCATACCAAGTACAGACCTTTGCACGGTCTGGAAATGCCCCCCGCTTTATTGGAGGATTTGCCCCCCCCCGTTTTATTATCCCTCCCCCCAAACAAATGAAAAAGTACCCTAAAATTATGACGCCATTTTTGACCTATGATGACGCCATCATCGAAAAATTTGTGCAGTTTTTAGCCTGTTTCGATGTATTTTAAGCCGCCATTTTAAAGCTATTTTTACCTCATTTTCGCTTTTTTTGTCCCTTTTTTCCCTTTTCTTTTTTTTTCTCTTTTTTTTCTTTTTTTCTCTTTTTTTTCTTTCTCCCCTGCTTGCTCCCCACCGTTTTATTGCCCCCTTTTCAAAAAAATTCCTCCCGCGCTCCCTCTTTCTAGAATTGCCCCCCAATAAAACCACGGGGGCAGTACACAGGTCTGCCAAGTGGTGTTCCTTATCTCGCAGTAACAAAAATGTTTTGATTTTTTAGGGCCCAGGTTTTTTTTATCGTATTGGTCGTAGTGATGGCGTCATTGGTGAAGATGACTTTCGTTTAATTTCAAATGATAGCTAAAAATCTAAGCTACACACTGGGAAAGATATTGTTTTATTTTGTTCGGTGGTTCTTGAGATATGACGTTTTAAAATTTACGTTTTGTCGCCAGTCAGTTTCAGTCGTTTTGTTATTTGTCGCCAGTCTCAATTATTTTTGAACAGACTATTAAGAATAAATAATATATTGCGCAAAATTGATTTGACGTGACGTTTCTACAACCGTCATGTCACTGCGGAAGCATACTAACTAATCAGCTGTCATAATTTCCGTTTTTTTCATTTTTTAACATTTTAACAAATAATATATCTGTTTTTGATTAACAGGAAATTAAAAAATTTTAAAAAAAATTATTTGAAAAAAATTATCCTCAAATAACCCCTAATGCCATACGTTTTATGATGTATAATGAATACCAGTCAGTAAAATTAGAATAGTTAAAAAAATTGGTCCAGCCACGGACCACCTTTCACTGCAATTGTTTATCACTCGTAAATCGCCTAAAATTTTGTAATAATCTGCAATGAAATGATTTTACAGGATAATGAAATAAAGTACGCTTATTTTTATCGAAGAAAGTTATAATCACAACGTGACTTTTGCTTGCTGTTGGTTAATCTGATAGAAAAAAATATGCTATTTTCAATACATTTTGTTTATAACCTTCCAATTGCAACGTATCTAAATTAATAGAAAGTAACAACAGATTACAACGCAACAAAAATTCTAAAACATTAAAAATACTTACTGATTTTATTTGTGGACCCTGTTTTTTTACCAAAAAAAATTGTAAAAATCCAATAAAAATAAACAAATGGATTTTTTTACAAATTTAGCAATTTTAAACTGGAGCTTAAAATGCGTGTTTGTGAACTTTGCAAAAACTTCATAATATTACAAATTTTTAAAAAATTATGCAACTGTTTTTTATAGACCAGCGGCTTTTAATTTAGAATTAAAAAATCATCGGCGAGAGAAAATTTCACCGTTAAGATTTGCTTTACAAGATGCCTACCACTCAACTTGCAGATATTTTATAAAATAATTGACATTTTAGATTCAAAAGAAATTTAATAGAAAAGTTAAAAACAATTATTACTCTTTAAAAACCTTCAGTTTTTTGATCAAAATCAAAAAGTTTTTAGTTGTTTTTTGGAACAAAAAACTAAAAGAAAACACAACAAAAACAAAAACAAGCTTGAAACGAAGGAAAAACCGCAAATAAATCTAAGGAAATTTGATCTAAAATTATAAAATAGCTCTTGGTAAATAGTATATTATTTGATTGTGTTTTACATGAAGTGTGCTTTTTGGTTTATTTTACTACTGTTTCGTATATCAATACTATACTAAATATAAATACTAAATAATTATTATTTTCAAAATAAAAAATTACTCAATACATCAATACTAAATAATTATTATTTCTAAAAAAATGAAAGTTAAATAAATTCTACCCTATGTTATTTTCCAAATATTTAACAAAAGTATTAACAAAAATAATGTCAGTAGCAAATAACTGCTCTAAAAATGTTACTTGTACTGTAGGAAATCGTGAAGCTTTCGAGTGCACCATTTGTCCAATATTCAGATTGAAAATCAATAACTAAACATGTACTTCTGCTTTTCAAGATGAAGTAAGGATAAGTGTGGTTGCCTCCCACGCTAAAAACCAAAAACAAAGAGACACTACACTGTTTTTACCCAAAAAAAGTCGTCACAAAATGCGAATTAATTGTAGTCGTAACAAACATAGAAAACGAAGATATAGATTAGGAAGTTTATGGTTAAAAACATATATTATTTGTTAAAAATTTAAACTGTCGAAAGTGTTCAATTTTTTTTATAAAATGAGTAAAGGCGATTTAGAAATGGATGGTAACGGTACGAAAAATAATTCAAAATAACTAGGGCAGTACAAAATCAAATCAAATTGGTTCAAGAAATCAAAAAAAGAGGAACTAAAAACAGAACCATTCAAATCAAACACCTTGGCGTTACGTTATCAACTTCTAATTTTTGTGAAATTATTATTGTAACATCTAACTTTTGTGAAATTTCATTAGCTAATAGAAAAAAGTGATAGGTTGCTGTAGAAATAGACAATTAGAGCTAAAATTTAGGGCCGAAAACGGTTGAGCTAGGAGAGCCGAAAATAGGGAAAAAGGAAACGAATGTGTGAAATCTTTAATAACTTTGTAAAAAGCTAATTTTACTTTTACTTAAACTATAATAAAAGTAACGGATTTTGAATTACTTTTACTTTTACTCGAGTTTTAAATTTTACTTACTTTTACTTTTGCTCTTAGTAGGGTTTGTTCCTGCAAATAGTAAAATTAGTTTAAGTAAATTTAAATAATTTCAATGACTAGATTCCTAATGGGCTTGTTGTAAAATGAGTGACAGAAGAAATTTTTTAGCTGCCAGCCAACACGCTAAAAGCCATTATTTATACCGAAAATGTATTTAAATGATTTATACAAAAAATTACAAAAAAGTTTGGACAAACTGGAGCTCCGAAAAGCGGTGTTTTACTCCGCTTTAAAATTTATTATATTATATTTTATTATACTACTCTTATTTTTATTATTAAAAATAGGTTTTACTTTTACTTTACTTAAAAAAATTTTGACTGTTTACTTTTACTTTACTTAAATTAAAAATCACAAATTACTTTTACTCTTTTTACTGAAAATTAAAATTAAAATTTTTTAATTTACTTTTACTTTTACTTAAAATCATCAAAATTATTTACTTTACTGTAAAATCTAAGCCTAAACAAAAGACTAAATCTAATCGCGAACTTTTTTTTACTTTCAGTTCCAAATTCCCAAAACTTTTCGACAGTCTAAATTTTCTTCTGATGGCTCCAAAGATCCTGTACTGATATAACTGGAGCTGAATTGCTTTGAGTTCATTGTTTACTTCATTTATTTTTAAAAATACCAATTTTTAAAATCATTTGAAATAAAATTAAATTTTAATTGATAAAAAAATTTAAATTCTGCACAAATCTTTTAGTGTACAATTTCTGTACGTTAGTGCAGTTTGGAATTTTTATTTGCAAAAGGATATAAACATTTTGAAAAAAGTTCAACAAAATTTCACTCGAAGATTGTTTTATAAATGCAAATTTTAACCTGTTGGTTATGAACATATGCTGGATTACCTAGGTTTAGAAAGATAAAATACCAAAGAGACAAAACTGATATTATGAGTGCAAGAACCCCCTAACAAAATCATATTTCAAATCAAATCAAAGTTTCAACTTTGTCGCCGACATAAACTATAATTCTATTAAAATATCCATCCAAAGAATCGACAGTTTTTTTAGACGGGAGTAGATTGTTCCAAAGCGTAACTACTTTATTTGCAAAAGAAAATTCCCTTGCGGCACAACTACATACAAATTTAAATAATTTAAATAAGGGCAAATTTAACCTCTTTTAATAGAAAAAATTCGAAAACAAGTTAAGAAGTTACATTTGTATTAATTTGTCATAAAATAATCTTAAAAATATGAAAAAATATGCCCACAATTACTTAAAAGGACTATTTGTTTAGAAAATAACCAGGCGAACATAAAAATTTTCAGTTTAGTTTAAAAATGATACGTGAAAGAAGCAAAAGGATATGACATGCAAATGTGTACAATTGTAGTTTTTTTTAAAATAAGTATTCGTTATTTTCATTCGGGTTTTTTTATGTAAAAAGATAAAGAAATTAAACATTAATGTTTATGTTAGAAATATGCCTAGGCGAGAAAAAACACGACTACTGAGGGGTTCGAACTTAGGACCCTCAAATGCGTATCCAGAGACCATCCACTGCGCTACCGTAATCATGAATGATTTCGCCTAAAAGCGTAATATAAACGGCTGTTTGCAACCACCGATTTTTTCAGGCAATATTTTTACTTTTCTTTGTTGTTTTGGGGAATTTTTAAAAATAATGTAAACTGAACTTTATTTTGCATTAAAATGCCGACAAATCTGCGGTAGTTTTCATAAAATTGTATTAGTTTGTGTTCAATTTTATTGTATTTCTTATTTTAAAAAATTACAAAATATGCATTTGTTGTGTTCTTTACAATCGTAAAATATAAAATATATTCAAGGTTTTTAACGATTTATTTCATAACCCTTTGTCATTTTGTTTTGATTTTGGGGATTTTTTTTATTTGCCACTTTGTTATTATTTTTTTGAAGAAAAGGAAGAAGGCTCATTAAATACATCCACTAAACATTTATCCCCCTTCGCTCGGTACTCAAAATAACACCTGAATAAGTGTAGAAAAAACCCATTAAAACCATAAAAGATGTTTCAAAAAAAGCAAATGATTCTGTCAAACTACATTTCTTTAAAACTAAGTGACTTATGCTAACACTGTAAAGCATATTCTTTTTATTTATGCATTACATCTATATTATTTTTTTGAAAATGCTGAGCTAAATGTTTGGAAGCCAGCCAAGAAGATTAAATACATATTTTTAGAAACATGGTTTTCAAAGCATTTATAGTGACACCCGTCCGTCACGATGAGACCCGTCCGTCACGATAACACCCGTCCGTCACGATGACACCCGTCCGTCCGCTGGTTGTCTTTCACATGGCCGTGTTTGTTAAACACGAGTGTCACACGCACACCTTTGTCCCGAATCATCGTATTATCCACCTTTGGTTTACATTTAAGCTAAAACATAGGAGGAAGTTTATGACAACCAGTATGGCTGACACAAGCTACATGTATTTTAAAAATATTCTGTAAAAAGTTGCGTTGTATTTTCAAAATTATATTTATGTTTGCTTTGTTTATATTATTTTGTTAAGGTAGAACTTCACAGTTTTGACCACTTGGACTAAAAGTCGCATATCATTATAAATATTAATTTTTGGCCCATAAAAGTGGGGTGCTATAAAAAGTTAAGAATCTGTGCTATCCAGTGGTTATAAAAACATCACCGAAACGTTTGTCCAGTTCGCAACAGATGTCCATGGATTCTACCTCTGAAAACCACAATAAGGCCTTTTAAAAAAAATTGATTTGTTATTTTTTGGCGAAATTTTATAATATATTAGGGTAATGTAGGGGGCAACTTTCAGAGGTGGTTTGGGTTCAAAATGATCTCAGGATTTTTTTAAATTGCAAAAAAGACTTTTTTTACAAAAATATATAGTAAAAAAAATCCTGAAGTGCTTTTTTATTCGTTTATAATAAAAAAAATGGTAAAGCCTATATCTAACTATTTCCAAACTTTCGTTTAGAAATAAGATATCAATTTTTTTTAATTTTCGTTTAATTTTCTCTTAATTGACGCCGAGAAACTACATTTTGAACCATTCCTTTAAAAACTCTTTTTAATTAAAAATCCCAGAGGACACAGTAGCGCTGTGGTTAGTACGTCGCGCTCGGATCGTCGGATCCATGGGTTCGAGTAGTCGCTCGACCATATTTTTAACGCCAAAAAAAAATTTTTTTTTATTTTTTAGCTTTTTAATTTAAAAAAATGTTTTATTATTTAAGATACGCTAAATAGAAAATGGAAAAATAGAATATTTTGGTAATAAACTTTATTAATGTTTTGTATTTTTGACATGTATTTTATTGATGTTATTTGATGATTGTGGACGATAACATTTTTTTACAGAAAAATAAATGTCAAAAATTGAATCAGCAGGTCAAACTACGTATAGTAAGATGTAATTTAAAAAGATCTGTCGTCAAAAAAAAACTGTGAAGTTCTACCTTAATAAAAAAAAACATGACGTATAGTAAGATGTAATTTAAAAAGATCTGTCGTCAAAAAAAAACTGAAGTTCTACCTTAATAAAAAAAACATGTGCGCATCATATGTATAGTTAGGCAATGGACTTATGACAAAAGTTTGGGTCACGTTTCTCATCGAAAACTGAAAAATTTCCTAAAAACTGCATACAAGAACGCATGTATATTTGTTTAGATATCATATTGTTGGGATCCACCCATTAGCTCTGCGTTTTTTATTTTTTTTTATTAATTAAATTTTATCAAGGCAAATAATTTTAAATTAAAGTTTAGTGTTTACTAAAGCTCTAAGTAAAATCAATGATCAGTCTTCAATACTGAAACGACACATAAAACATGAATTATGATGAACGGCTAATTTGTTTAGTATTTTCAGTATAATCTTGAGAAGAATTGGTAGATATTGCAGCAAAAAACTAATATAAATCTTCAGCCTTTTGCAAAACTTTCGACTGATATAAATTTTATTTTATGGGGGTCAAAATAAAGATTCGTGAGTTTTAATTTGAATTCTGCGCCACTGCCATTGTTTCCCATTTTTTTATTAAACTTTAATTTAAAACAAGAAGGGGCGTTTTTGTTGTCTGCTTTTAAAAGAGTTAATTTTGATTTTGTTAAACATTTTCTTACTTTTTTAAGTGTCCAGCCTAATATTGTATTGGCAAAATTATACGGTAGTAATGCGGTAATTATTATGTTATATATTTTTGGTACTGAAATGAAATGAAAATCCTTTATTTAGACATGAAAATACACCCAAAGAAAAATAAATTATTAATATACATGTAGATCACACTAGAATGTAAGAATACTGAAATAATAAAACAAAATGAATCCTTTAGATGAGTCATTTAAAATGTAAAATAAATGGGAAGGCAGACACAGAGCCAAAAGGCTACTTAATGTGTGAATCAAACTTTAAGAATTTATCAAAACTAAGTTGTTTATTTTATACTTAAATATTTTTATGTTAGTAGATGTTACAATATCTTCAGACAGTTTATTCCAGTATTTTGCTGCTTTAATCCTGAAATAATGGACCTATCTAGCTTTACAAAATTTTGGGTCCGCGGTCCCGCCGCGAAATCAGAATTTGTTATAAAATCAATGATTTTTATCAAATTTTTTGAGAAATCAGAGATTAAACAACAATATTAAAACAATTTCGAGTATTAGAGCTATTTTAAGCGTAACTAAGGTTTGTCATGTAAATTTATTTCGGTTAAAAAACACTTTTGTAATGTTTTAATTTAATACAAAAAAGCACGCTAAAATTTCTTAAAAAGGATGTTTTATTATTTGTAGTATTTCTAATTTCAAAAAAATACAAAAAACGCATTTAATTTGAGAGGAATTTTGTTTCGTGGTGGGACCGCCGACCCAACTTTTGTTATGCTAGATAAGTCCATTATAAAAAAAATTATTTTTTAGCCATGGGTATAAATACTTTTTTACACTATAGGCACCTTGCACTGGAACTCGGTTTATATATGATGTATGCAATATATATAAGCGTCACCATAATGGATAATTACCGTATCTCCTACTTATCTTTCGTAGTATGCAAATTAACCGATCGAAATTTCGCGCGCTTTCGATCGGTTGATCTGCATACTACGAAAGATAAGTAGGAGATACGGTGATTATCCATTATGGTGACGCTTATGTATATTGCATACTTCATGTATAAACTGAGTTCCGGTGCAAGGTGCCTATTGTTTTTTTCCTCCGTAATTTCTCCACTTTGTGGTGGAGCACTTCCTACTGCTGTGGCGGTTAACCTGTAACCTACGTTTACATCTGATAAATAATGTGAAAATTTTTCTTATGGCAAACTACGACTAAAATAAGACTTTAAAATCCGGAAAACTACAATATTTTTTTGTTTTTTAAATTTTTTCTGAAGTTTCTAGGTAACTGGTGATTTTTTCCAATGGGGAAATGGTATGTATCTTTCGAAGATTAGTCCAAGCACTCATTCCTGTACTCTTCAGATTCCACGAGGACGCCACCAGTTTAAATTTATCGTGGATGGGAACTGGACGGTGTCGGAACATTACCCCAGCTGCGACAACGGATTGGGAGGGACCAACAATTATTTGGATGTTGCTTGAAATAGTAATTATGTTTACCTTCAGTTGACCATGTAAAATACATTATTTGACATAATGAGTTTATTGTACGTGTTTTAAGATATAAAATAACTGACTTAAATTCGGCCACCGGTTGTTAACTTTGTCATGCGCAAAATTATAAAATCAACTGCGTATGACTTGATAGATCTCCATGTCATCTATCTATCCTAACCATACGCAATTCATTTCATGACTTTGCGCATGGTAAAAATAAAAGCCGGCGCCGAAATTAAAGGCTGGTTGAATTTCAGTCAGTTGTACTACTGTTTAGTAAATAGTCTACCCAACCGTTGTCCAATTCCGGTATACAAACAAACGCACGCTTTTATGAAAACAATTTCTTTTTAAACACTATAAAAGACTATCACTATAACTCTACATGTAGGCAGGTTGCACTAAAGCTGGTCCAGTGTTACTTTCTGTAGTCATATCATGCCGCCCTGAGTCCATATTAGTAAAAATATACAAAATAAAAGTAAAAGAAAAATATGCAACTTAATATTTTGCTCAGATACATTTACTGCCCAAATTAGGCATGGCCCATGTAGGGCGTTTAATGAATATTACTAGGCCGTGCCCTAATTAGGCCCATATGACTCCAATTAGAGCGATCTTTTTTAAAAAAAGTCCTAGAATGTTCAAAATAAATTAATTTTCAAAAAAAAAAAACTGTTCCATTAAATTTTTCGTAAGAAATCGTGACTACTGCCATTAAACGCCTTTTAAATCAGGCCTTTCTTTTAAAAAATACCGAAAATATAAACCAAGAATCCCCTAATAGAGACGTGCCATAGTTAGGGCAATAAATGTGTCTGTGCAATATACGAAGTCACATGTTTGTAGTTTATTTTTAAATAAATTCTTGTATTGTTAAGATGATAATGCTAGTAGTCATTAATGTCGAGTGCCACTGAAACATCGAAAAGTATAAATATTCGGCAGGTCCATTATTATCTTCGACTTAATAATTATTTGAATTGACTGAAGCCAAATAAAAACACTGTATATTTTTGCTTCCTTTAAAATTGTTTGGTTCATAAAATTAAGTAAAAATGCTGCGAAAATGAGAATGTTTTTTACATTTGTTAAATTCTGCTTTGTCCTACGTTTTAGTTATATTAAAGTTACTTGTAATATTTTTTATACGTTGGTTACTATTACCATATTTATGTGAACTAAAAATTTATGAGAACTTGTTGTTAAACGACCAGCGAATAAAGATAAATTTTTAACATCTGTTTCTTATCTGAAAAAAAAAAACGAGATACCTTTGTGCTACGAAGTCGCTTGTTGTAACATAGTTTTTGTGGTTTACTATTACCATATTTATGAAATATACGAGAAATTGTTTTAATAACTATATACTACTAAAAATAAATACAACATGCTATTCCTTATCCGACAAAAACGTAACTATTTGAAAAACTATACTCCTAGCGCCAAAAATTAAATTTTTTATTTGATAAAAATTTGCATTTGTGAAGCAATTCTGCATATCTCACGTTTATTTATAAAGTATCGCGTTCATCGAAGCTAAGCTTTTCTAAGCTCCAAAACAATCTTCGGAACTCCACATCGTATTTTGTGCTAATTTAAAAATCATTATATTTTTTTCTAAATACCATTTTAAGAAAGGTGGGCATACTATTTGGGGGTCATCATCGCGAATTTTTTGCAATTTTTAGCCTATTTCAATAGATTTTAAGCCATTTTAGACCTATTTTTACCTTATTTTCGCTTTTTTGTCCCTATTTCCCTTTTTTCCCCGCTTTGTGAATTCCGGCCTAGCTTTTAAACCTACGTAATATCAATTGTCATTTTGAATTAATAACTGGTAGGGTAACTGACTTAATTTCGGCCACGCCTTAATTTCGGCCACCAATTTAGGGTGTTAGAAAATTGGCTTATTTTTAAAACACAAAAGAACTAGCACAAAAGTAACTGGACTAATGTTGAATAAAGTGTTTTTGCAAAAGTTTTTTTATTTTTGTTATTCTACATTATCTACATTTTCATACAAAAAGTGAATTTTCTGTGATTTTCCTAATTTTTGCTTTGTGTTTAAACTGCATCAAATTTAGAACGAAGCAATATAAAACCTTAAAATATCGTCTATTTAAGGCTCAAAGTTGTTAATTTTCATGTTTTGATATTTTCTTCAAAATCATTTTGCAATGCGTTTAACTAACTGCGCATTTTAAGATTCCGTTAATTTCGGCCACCTGAAAATATAGGTGAAAGAACCTGCCGTTTTTTGCTTATTTTAAATATCATTGTACTACCGTATTTATAAAGAGATTTTTTTGCTCGTTTGACTTTGTTTTGACGTTTTTTAAGCCAAAAATAAAAATTGAACAAAAAATACAAATTATTAAAACTTGTTTTTTAAGGTTTTGACATAATTATTTAAAGTCTTGCTAATAACTATTAAAGTTCGCAAACGGGAAAAATTAAGTTATATGTACCAAGAACAATACCTAAGGGTAAATTTGCAACCTTTAGAAATTTTTATTGTTCGTTTAAGCAATAGTTATGGCCAGTTTTTTGTAGGTGGCCGAAATAAATGGCACGCGCCTTAATTTCGGCCACTTTAAAAAAAAGTTTAAACCTTCACTGATTTTTAAGTGTAACAGAAATATTCAAATTTTGCACTGGAATAACAAACATAGCTATTGCTTGATTTTTAGGCCAAATTTTGGCTTGATTAAAAAATCCAGCAAAAACTTATTCAAAAAAATAAAAAAAGGTGGCCGAAATTAAGTCAGTTACCTACAGTACGGACTGGTGCAAGCACTCCAAATATTTCATCATTTTTGCTTACACTTTGTTTTTATTGTTTACATTGTGGTTAAAGTCCAACATAAAAATATGATTTTATTTTGAGGTTTCAGACAAATTAACTGTCAAACTTTAAGAGAAACAACAACATTCATGCAGGTCGCAGACAGTTGGCGAACCTGAATAACATCTATGGGCTATTTACGCCCGGGTGAGCATTTCATTTTACATGTATAGCAATAAACCACCAATTCAAAATATATGATTTAATATAAATTAATAGTACTATTCAACTAAACCAAATATTTTTAAGGTTAAACAAGGGTAAATTCGGAATATTTTATACACTGTTCGAATGTATACACTGTTCGACTAAAATATATTTAGCTCAACCAGATGTAAATTTCCAACAATCCTAAAACACCGACTACGAAATACTTAAACATATTCCAAAACAACAAACAGCTATTGCAATAATATACAAAACAGCGTTTACAATTTTTCGAAGCATCAAATTAAAAATAATAGAACTTTTAAAAAAGCAAAAAAAAACACTAACAACTGACAACACAAAGTTTATTTCCTTAATTTTCGGAAAGGAAAAGGATCAAAGTTTTGAAGACGCTAAAATACTCCTTAAAAACAGATTAGTCTTTTTTTTATTGTCGTGAAAACAATCAAAATCAAAAGTTGTACAAAATGAATGGTAGAAAAATAATGAAGCGGCGTTGTGTGTCGTCGGGGGCGTTCAGCGCTGAGTGGCGGCAAGAGCCATGTGTTCAACGAAGTCGTACTGGTACTTGGGATGGGAGGTGGGAAGGGGGCGGTCTCCGGTGATGATGGCCTGGATCAACCACTCCGAAGAAACTGCCGCTGCCCCCAACCGTTTTGTCTTCGCCAACAGACTGTCTGGACAACTACCGTCCGTCAGGAGGATGTCTAGCTTCCCTTCTGCAAAACATTTTTTATTAACTTCATCAATAAACATTAGGTGGCAGTGTTGCATAGTACTTGCAGATTATTTCCAAAATGTTCCTTTCACATACCCACTTTTAGTCGGATGCAGACTCGCAGGTATTGCATGAAAAGCCACCTGTGCAGTACATAATTAGACCTTTTCTTACGCAATGCGATAACGCTTTCTGCAGCTGACCGGTACAAAGGTACCCGACCTACCATAGTTTAAAGCGAATATTAACCCTCAGAGGAAGGCCAAACCCGACTAATGGGCATATTTTGAGAATAAATCTCGAGAAAAGCCCGGATGAGATGATTTTGGAATAGGTCAAAATAAGGGATATAAGAGTTGTACTTTAAATTTGGTAAAAAAAACACGTTAAAACACTTATAAAACTCGTTTTATGAACAAACAATTTTCACATTTAAATGAGTTTAATATACCAAAAAACACAAAATTACTAATTTTTTTGGTATTGACAGAAACGAGGGGGAGGAGAAACACTGGTTTACTTAAGTATCTTCGGCATCTATGAACTTGGTATCTCAATTTACTTACAAATACGAGTGGCAGAAAAAAGTAACACTCACAAATCTCTTTGTAGTACTTTTGCATCACTGCCACCTAACAAGGAAAAGTAGTTACCCCCACTTATTATCTTAATTCGAGGAAATGTTTTGAGTCTAAGTGACTGTGAAAATAGATGTGTTCTCACCGAAGAATTAAAAGGAGATTAGTGTCAATGAAGCAACTTCAATCGTCAATCAAAACCGAACATCGAAACAATCCAAAACCAATAATTGTGTTTTTTACATGCAATAATAATCTTTTGACCTACAGTAATTATATTTTCATATAAAATACCACTAGATAATCCAAAATAGTTTTTATGATACTTTTGTCGAAGTATGAACCGGGTCCAACTAAAAACTTTAACATACCAGTTGGTAGCTCATCCACTACAGTTGCACCCATGCATCGCACCAGTGGCGCCCATATCTGAACAAAATCTAATGCGCTAGGGTTCTGAGGTCGATTTTCTGTATGCACTATTACCACCACACCTTTCAGCAAAGAA